>JAQIXU010001511.1:0-16900 GCA_034701245.1 Strigamia transsilvanica | reverse complement strand
TCAAAATTAAAATAATATTGTCTTTCAATGTAAACAATAACAGACAATAACAATAACAGACAATAACAATAAAAGACAATAACAATAACAGACTGCATGGCTTCATTGGTTGGTCCCACTGACTTCGTCACAATTTCTCAACTGATGCCAGCACAGGAAACAATCGGCTCCCCCCTGACTAGCGCCTGGTGGCAGCCCCGTCAACTTATAACACGGCGTCAAATAATGTCAAGTGATAATAAATAAACACAAATTATGCCAAATCGGCTTCATTTTATTTAATTCTGACATAAATTTATTTATTGCGATTAAGTTTTGAGAATTGTGTGTAAAATGATGCCCGTTGCGACCGATACGTTCAAAGATAAAATCGTTTCGGAGTGCTGCCGACCCGGTTTTAACGATAAATTCTTCGTGCACAATTCCAACACTTCCGAGTCCAAGCCATCGCCTTCGCTACCTGACAATTCAATTCCCCCAGCAAAACCAAACTTGATAAAATTGAAAAATTACAAACAAATACAAACACCTCACCAACAACCAAAACGGTCGGTTTGCTCAATTTGAAATCGGTCAAATTCATAGACGAGACCGGTCCGTCGCCGTCGTCGGGAACAGTACCAACGATTTCCCATCCCCTCTCTCGTTTAAACTTGCAAAAAATTCATAAAAAAACATTAAAAACTGCACTTTATTAGCTCGTTAGTCCATTAATACCTTTAAAAAGTCGCTACAACTGCGTATATAAAAATACGGGGCGATCTCCATCGCGCCCGAACTTGCTTTGCTCACGACTGGTGTCAGCGGACAACTAAAAAGCGCTCGATTTTGTTACATTTTCCAAATTAAATTTCACAATTCACACTTCACACCTGTCCGTTTGTGTCGATAAGATCTTGTCGACGCCAACGAAATAAGCCGTGCGGATGATGGCGCCTAAATTCATCGGATCTTTGAGTCGGTGAAGCAAAAGCCAAAGTGGATTTCGTTTCGCATCATCTCTATCAATTGGAATCGAATAATTTAAAAACAATAACACAATAATTTTTATCGCTTAAATTACGTATCCGTTTCACTAGTTTCACTTGTTTCACTTGTTTCACTTGTTTCGTAAAATTGGGTCTCAAGATTGCCGCAATCCAGACAGGCACTTTGGTGAGGTCGCTGACCACTAAGTTGGTCGAGCAGTTTTCCACGCGCGAATTCAATCGGTAAATTCATATTCTCGGCTGTTTGCTTCATTTCCACGAGTCTCGGCTGCAAATCCGCGCGGTTTTGCTTCAGGTATAACTTATGGAAACTTCTGAAAACCAAATTCAATAAAAATTAATTGAAAAGATTTTGTTTTTTCTCCCGTTTTAAACTTGAAAACCTTCAAACCTTCGTTTTGATCGCAATGCTAAAAGAATGGGATGAATTCCAAATAGAATTTCACCTCGTACGTTCAGTTGCCTACAAATGGCGTGTTAGTTGGATTTCATTTCATTATTTTCACATTTTTTTAACACTTCAATACAATTTGTTTCGATTGTAATTTCTCAAGTTTTCATCGATTTCTCGACTTTTTTTGCGTGCATTTTTAAATTCGCCGGTGCATTCGAGAAGATCTCCACTTGCAGGTCCGTGCAGGGCGTTCCTCGTGTCCTAAATTAAATAGTTGGATCGAATTTTTAAGTTTTTTGAGTATAATTTATTTTGAAAAAATAGATAAACTTTACTTTTTGATAATCTTCATTTTCATTTTCCTTTCCTCTAGACAAACCATATTTAAATCGAGGTGTGATATTAATCGCTCGAGTGCAACAGGTAGTAGAAATATTTTTTGTGTCTAAGTTACGAATACTAATTTTACCGATTCTAGCCACACAATTCGCCATTTTCCAAACTACAATCCGTACGGATTTTTTTTTATACAAAAGCGCCTACTGCATGTCTGACTTTTCTAACGAAGCAATGCCCGCATCGTAACAAATATTGTAATAAAATGTGTATACTATGAAAGAAAATACAATTTATTATTTTTTCCTTCCCATAACTCATCTAATTTATACCACAATAGTAATTATCGGTCCTTAATAAATTTGTAATCAACATTTACTTTTACAGCACCTTGCAGCGGCTAGTCTTTAAAAGTACAGGATAGCTTTTCGCATTATTATTATTATTATTATTATTACTATGGTATATATAAAATACCAACTTATCAATTACAGTATTGTCTTCATTATTTGATTTGAAATTATTTGATTTTAAAACACCAGCATTAACCGCGAGTCTTTCGCATGCGAAACAGCAGGAATCGGGTTTTAGCAGGACCGCAGCATCGTTGACATTCAAACTAATTTGATTTCCCTTTTTATCGGCGTAAGCTGGACAACTTTTACAACCAAACCACTGCCATCCAATGTAGGAAGAAGCTGCGCAAGCATTACCCCTGTTTGCTCTTAAGGGTAACCGTCGATAAATAAAGCGTATTAATTACTTAATTACTTAATTAATTGATTGGTTGCTATTTTCACCAGGGTGCGAATCTTGCTGGAGAAAATATGTCGCCAAAAATTACCAATTACTTTCAAACGTCATGCGCGGACGCAAAAAATGAATATATAGGAGGCAATTTACATCTTTTACAACACGACCACGCTTATAGCGCAAAATCAAGTACCAAACAGGCGAAAGAAACGAAAAAATGTGAAAATAAACGCAAAATTTTAACGACCACGAAATGTGCGAGCGCCGTACCGAAGACGAAGAAAAATGGACAGATCAAAAGGTCACTTTTTTTGCTTTTAATCGCGAGAAAAATCAACTAAAACGAATGGTTTTTCATGTTTTTATTCAGACTAAACAGTTCCAACAAGAAATCAACCGCCAAACAAACTTTGACCGACTATTTCCCAGTGCGCCGTAGCTGTCGAAAATCGCATTCGAATTTATTGGTAGAAAGAAATGATTTGTTTTGTTTAAATTAATCAATTAATTCGAGTTTTTTTAATCTTTCAGAAGGAGAAAAAGCGCGATTTTGAGGAGGCCATTTTATGCCAACGTGAAGACGGTTTAATGGTGATATTTTCTATTTTTTTTCCACTTCTAAACGATTTTTCCAACCAATTCATCGATTTCAGATCGAAACATTTTCTCACAAAGGACGGGGTGTACGAGCCACGAAACATTTTCGACGTGGCGATTTTGTCGTCGAATATTACGGCGAACTAATCGACGTCCGAGAGGCCAAACGGAGGGAAAAAATCTACGCAACCGACGAAAACACCGGATGTTACATGTATTACTTTACGCTCAACAACAAACAATACTGGTAAACACTCATTTTAATTCGCATCCATTCGACGCAATGCAGAAATGTAACGATTTTTCTTTCACTTTTTAGCGTCGACGCGACGGCAGAATCGAACAGGATGGGTCGTCTTATTAACCACAGTCGGCACGGCAACCTAACAACTAAGCCTTTCCTAGTGGCGGATGTTCCTCATTTGGTTCTTGTCGCTAAACAGGACATCAAACCTGGCGAAGAATTGTTGTACGATTACGGAGACAGAAATAAGACGACTTTGCTGGTTCATCCGTGGTTGGCAACATGAAATGCATTTTTTTCTTCTTATTTCCCCGTTTTCTAATGACGTCATACTGCCAGTAAATAAATTTTCGTGTAAATAATGAGCGTTATACGAGTAGAATTTGAATTTCGGTAGTTGAAATGAGTAGGAATCTCGTTGCAACTGAATTACGGAGTAGTTTTAACGAATGTATTTCGAAATTTACTACAAATAAAATGAAGTTGTATATTTTTCTCGCCTTTTTACACTTCTTTTTCTTACAAGCGTACAACCGTTTTTTTGTATTCATTATGGCGGATAATAAAATACGTTTACATTTATTATCGAAAATGTAGTCTCCAATTTTTATTTGCGTTTAATCGTTGACAAATTTGGGAAATAAAACAAGTCAAAACACGCAACATAATAATAATAATTCAGGATCGGAGCACAAATTCATCCGTTCGCCTCAAAAGACGAACATACAGACGGAATTTCACCCGTTCACAAACTCCCCTAATCCAATCCCCTAATCTGCGTTTCCGCTCCCTTTGAAAATTTTGAGGAATTATATTTTTTCGTAGTTTGTTGCGCAGAAAAACAAAATCTTGTTTCCAGAAAAATAGCACTCAATTAAAGTAGTCTGTATTTTTTATTTGTATTTGTATTTTTACTTTTCAAATTGAAATTAAAAGACTCGTGACCACCAGCACGTGCAACAGTTTATTTCCCTAAATTTGGACGTGCATTATAGCGGCCATTGTGTAAATGACACGTCACTTCCTGTTGGTTCGTGATAACCAATCAAATCGCGCGACGAACCCGTGACGTAATAAACCGCTCATTTTGATTGGCCCGTGCCGATGTGTCCCCAAAACTTCATTTTTCACGAAGAAGCGGGACATTCTCCATCTCGTTTTCCGATTTGACGTATCGTAAGTTACACGGCGCACACTTTTCCCGCAAAAACTAGATTAACTTATCAAAAATTTATCGCGTACGATAAGATAACAATCAGCCCCCCACGTCAACTGTTTGTTTAACTCACAAACATCGAAACTAAATCTATTTTAATAACTTTTAAGTCGCTCACGAACCCATTTGTGTAATAATTCCCGAATTGAAAACTCCAACAAACATGTACGAAACAAAAGAAATATCTAACGCTGATTTATTCGTTTAGTTTTAGCATTTCAAAATGGCTGATTCGGATAAACCAGCCTCGGGAAGAGCCAGGGCTCGTGGCCGCGCACGAGGTGCGCAACAACCGAAACCGCGACGACCGGAAGAAACAACCGTAAGTGAAAAAAAAAACTGAAAATCAAAAATAATAATTAATTTAAAAATAAATTCTCGTAGGTGCCGCCGCCGCCGCAGCAACAACAACAACAACAACAACAACAGCAGCAGCGCCAGCAACAACAACCTGCAGCCCGCGCCGCAGCACCGAGCGGGGCCGCGGCAGCGGCAGCGCAAGGCGAAGGAGGAGGAGGAGGAGGCGCAGGCGCAGGCGCAGGTGGACGGGGCAGAACGTCCCAGCGCGGCTTAGAACATTCGGTCATTCCAGGTGAGTTGATTTTTGACACAAACCATTGAGAGAAAAATAAATTAAAATGAAATTGTTTATCGTAAGCCGTGACTGCACAAATGGGTGCCATGGCCGTGGGTGGTGCTGGCGAACCGAATACGGCGAGTCGTGCGGCGGCGGGTCGTGGGGCGCAGCGTGGCCGCGCCGAACAGTTCGAGCCGACCGTAACCCCTTCTGCAGGCGCTACGAAAATAGGTGAATGAATTTTCTGCTTAAATGAGTTGGTAACTCGTATAACTGAATAATGGTTTTATTAGGCTCGTCCGGAACTGTCGTTAAATTGGCGGCGAATTATTTCTCCGTGGATAAGTTGCCGCAGACGGCGCATTATCAATATCACGTCGAGTTCAATCCCGTGATCGAGAGCGTGCGCATGCGCAAAGGAATGCTGTGGGGCGGAAAGGGCGATTTGTTTTCGCGCGCCTACCAATTCGACGGGAGCGCGCTGTGGTGCACCAACAAGCTTCCGAAACCGGTCACCGAAATCATCGTCAAGAGAGTGACCGACGACGAAAACATCCGAATCCAAATCAAATTCATCAAAGAGGTGTCGCCGAGGGACCCGGTCATGCTGCAAATCCTTAGCATTCAGCAGCGAAAGTACCACATTACCACATTACCATTTCGTATTATTTCAATTTTTGTTTTAATTTTTTCAAATTATTTATTTTTTAGGAATTTTACGTATTTGGATTTTAAGGAGATTGATCGCCAGTATTACGACATCGCTCAGACGACGCGATTGGACCAGCAGAGGTATAAAATCGCTGGGCATTTAATATTTCGAAAGAGTAAGAGTAAGAGTAACTGAGGTTGTTTATGTTTTGTAGGATGGAGTTCATTCCGGGCTTTACGACGGCCATACGACAACACGAATCCAACGTGTTGATGAACGTCGAGCTCAAGTTCAAATTCATGCGCCAGGAGACCGTTTTGCAGTGCATAACCGAACAATTCCAGCGGAGCCGCCAAAATTTCAAACAGAATTGCGAGAAAGTGTTGCTAGGAGCCATCGCCATGACGACGTACGCGCAGGCGCACAATCGTGACCGATGAATAAATTGACTAATATTTGTTTGTCGTTTATTTTAGCTACAACAACAAGACGTACCGCATCGACGAGATCATGTGGGAGATGACACCCAGGGACAAATTCGACCAGAAGCGCGGCCCCCAGGTCACTTACGTCGACTACATGAAGCAGCACTACAATCTGGTGGTCGAAGACCCGAATCAACCGCTGTTGATGAGCAAACCGAAGGCGAGGGACCTGAAACGCGGCGACGTGACGATTCGTTATCTGGTGCCCGAGTTTTGCGTGATGACCGGCTTGGACGACGAGAAGCGAGCCGACTTTAACGCGATGCGGGAGCTGGCGAATCACACGAGGGTGCCGCCGCAAGGTCGTGTGGAAAAACTCACGCAATTTATGCGCCGAATCAACACGTAAATTGATCGATTCGATTCGATTTGATCCGATTTGATTTGATTGTTTTGTTTTGATTTTAGGAACGATAAGGTGAAGGAGGACATGAAGAATTGGTGTTTCAAGTTTTCCGACGATCTGGTCAAGATCAATGGCCGAAATCTGGGCTGCGAGAACATCATAATGACGGCCGATGTCGGCGCCAATGTAATATTTTGACGAAATGCGTTTTTCGCGAAATGGGTTTTGATCGATTTCTTTGTAGGGCGTCGGTTACGATGTGAAGGAGGCGGATTGGTCGAGGGCGATTCGAGGGAACCGGCTGCTGGAACCCGTGGGCCTCCAGAATTGGGTTCTCATCCACACGGGCCGCGATTCGTCCGTCGCGAACGATTTTATCGAGACGTTCGACCGAGTTTGCCGTCCGATGGGCATGGTTTTCGCCAGACCTAGAATGTAACGATGTTTTTTGTGTTGTAAACGCGTCTCGATCGATTCTAATGGAATGATTTTTTTATTTTCAACAGCGGCGTTTGCCCGGACGATCGTACGGGAACGTTTAGTAACGTGTTGAAGTCGACGGTGGACGAGCGAAGCACTCAGTTAGTGGTGGTGATCGTGCCGAACAACAAGAAGGACCGCTACGACGCGATTAAAAAGTTCTGTTGCGTCGATCTGGGAATACCCAGCCAGGTGATAGTGACGCGATCGTTGAGCAAGAAGCAAACCATCATGTCGGTCGCCACTAAAATCGCCATTCAAATAAATTGCAAATTGGGCGGACAAGTTTGGAGAGTCAAGAACCCGGTTAGTTCGATTAAGAGAATTATTTCATTTACTTTTATTTTATTTTTAAACTTTTTTAGTTTGATAATTGTATGGTGGTCGGGATCGACTCGTACCATGACAGCGCGCAACGAAACCGCTCGGTTTGCGCCACTGTTTGCTCGATGAACCAGTTTTTGACGAAATATTTCAGCCAGGTGTCGTTCCAGACCGCGAAGCAGGAAATGAGCGATGCTTTTGTCTCGCAAATCACCAGTAATGATCGACAAATTCGTCGTCATTTATGTATTTGTTAATTTTGTCAAATTTGTCGATTTTTGCAGCTGCATTGAAGAATTACAGGAACCTGAATAAGAAATTGCCGAGTCCGATTTTCTTCTACCGCGACGGTGTCGGCGATGGTCAGTTGGCGCAAGTCCGAGAGTGGGAGATCCAGCAGATTAATCGCGCCATCGAGGCATTGGGCGACAGTAGCTACGTGTAAGAAGAATGAAAACGTTATTTTCTATTGGTTTTATTTATTTTTCATCGTTTTTCAGCCCGAAAATTGCGTTCATAGTGGTTAACAAGCGAATCAACACGCGATTCTTCCAATCCGGACAGCGAGGTTGGGAGAACCCGATGTCCGGCACCGTGATCGACACGGTAGTTACTCGACCGGAACGATACGACTTCTTCTTAGTAAGCCAGTCGGTGCGTCAGGGAACCGTCGGTCCCACCCAGTACAACGTGATTTACGACGCCAGTAACTTGATTCCGGATCGTATGCAGCGCTTTACGTACAAGTTGACTCATCTGTACTACAACTGGCAGGTAAAGTGGCATCAAACTTACGTTAAGAGTTTGTGTTTGAATTGATTTATTGATTTATTGATTCGTTTGTGTTTCAGGGTACTATTCGTGTTCCGGCGCCGTGTCAATACGCGCACAAGCTGGCATTTTTGGTCGGGCAGTCTCTGCATAGTACACCGAGCCCGAGACTGGCGGATACTTTGTTTTATCTCTGAATCACTCATTGCATTTTTCTTTCTGTTTTTTTTTATTTTGCTGCGCGAGTGAAAGAAAGCTTTCGGGACGAAAGCTTCTTCTTATTTTCTCATGGAATATGTTTTCCTTTCATTTTTGTTTTCATATCAACATTGTCATTCCATTTCATTTAAGGAATAAAACGATTTTCTAGTTTTCAACATTTGTCAACGCGTCAATTTTCTCAGGGGGTTGCGAAATACAATTGTGAGCGTTCTTATCTCGGATCTCCCCTTTTTCGATGGGGATGGCCTTGGTCTTGGTTCGTGAATTGTGAATTGTAAATTGTGTAGGCCCCCTAACCCCCTATGGAATTTTTATGGCCGCCGGGCGGAAATGTTTATTTATGTTTTTTATTAAACCTCACATCTGCTTAGTTTCGGAAATGTGATCCTGTAAACGTTTGTGTTTTTTGCAACTAACAATTTACAACCCCTATGACAACAGCTGGCGTGAGCGTGAGCGTGAGCGTGAGCGTGAGGGTGAAACAAAATTAGTACAGGCTTGTTAGTCAATCAGCCAGGGTGGCCTTGGATCTTCATTATTTAGGTCAGGGGTCTCCAACTTGCGGCCCGCGAAGCTTTGTGGAAAATGAATAACCGCGAAAAAAACGTCTTGTTGACGCACCTAAACGGTACATTTGGAAAACGTTGATCCAACATTATATGGCATTTGTGTTGCGATATTTGATATTTTAAATCAAATAACGACGTTTTTAGCATAAAAATTGACATTTTAGACCAATATTAGGTCGCAATAACGATTATTGGTCTATAAAACGTCGATTTTTGGTCCAAAAATGTCGACTTTCGCAGTTATTCAAACTTTAGTTTTTTTTTCCGCCGATTATGATGCGGCCCGTCACTAAACTGGTGGATTAAATTGTGGCCCTCGGACACTTTTTAGTTGGAAACCCCTGATGTAGCTTAACGGTGTTGCGATATGAAAAATATAACTTGACCTAATACCGCGTAATATTGGCTGTAATAATTAAATTAATATTAATCGATCTATATTATAAAAATAATATTCTCTCGACTAGAATTTTTTA
Organism: Strigamia transsilvanica; assembly: GCA_034701245.1. Lineage (NCBI taxonomy): Eukaryota > Metazoa > Arthropoda > Chilopoda > Geophilomorpha > Linotaeniidae > Strigamia > Strigamia transsilvanica. Next base: position 7,469 of record JAQIXU010001511.1, on the reverse strand, counting down.
TTTCATTTTGTTTGTTTATGATTTCGATGAGAACTTGAAGAAGAGACAAATTTTTTTCACACTACGCTTGCGCGGGTAACAGCTGAGTTATGGTAACTAGATAGCGCAGGAAGGCAACGAACTTTGCTCGATCAAACCTTGGACTAATAGTGTGTTAGTCCAAGATCAAACTCACGAGATATCGAATTATAAAAAAAATAATAAAGAATACAATTTTTACGCCATTTCTCCAGAATTAATATTTTAATACAAAGAATTCATTTTGTTCTTTTCCTTCCCGAAGTGCCGGTGCACCGCCACATAGCACCAGCACAAAGGCTCATTCGTAACCAAGCGCCGCCCATCTTCGCCGCTAGTTGGCGCGATTTGAGGCGTCCCAGAACACCTTGCAAACTCGAGGAAGCTGCGAAACGCTGTAAAACTATAGCAAACTCAAACCCGCGCACATTGGCCGCGCTTTTAATTTTGTAGATTTTATATATTCTCAACAAGGTCAGTACTTCTCACTCACCACAAACAACGACACCCATATCTCGAATTAAAAGCAATTATGTTTAATTCACAAATTTGTCGCGCTCGTCGAAATCAACAATTGGTTGATTGGTGCAAGTGCGGCACGTGGATTCGCGCTTTGCTTTTCGCTTTTGACAGGGAAATGGATGGAACTGTTGCACAAAGTGCTCTTTAAGATAATTTCATTTCTCATTCTAATTGCGCATTCCGTAGATTCAACATGGAAGGGGACGACCAACGACGGCGGGGCCGGGGCAGGAGTCACGGCGAACGAGGGAGGAGGCCCCATCCGTCCCCTTATGACCGAGTAACCCATTTTTATTTAAAAAAAAAAAAGACATTTCTGCAAATTGCTTAAAAACATCGATTGATGAAAACTTTTACAAAGATGGACATTTTTAAAAAAAAAATTTGGTTCCAAATTGTAATTTTTTTCAAGTTATTTCCGGTTTACTGCCAGCGAAATGTCTCGACGAAACAAATCGAACCAAAATGAACGAACCAACAATAATTTGATGATTTTTAATTGTTTAATAATTTAGCCGCCACCAGGAAGGGGACCCAGACCACCACCGCCGTCCCAAGGCGGTCCGCCCGGTCCACCCGGTTCGTATGGAAGTCGCCCCGGTTCGAGTGGCGACCGAGGTAAAAATAAAAAGTTAATCGAAATACAAAAATGAAACAATTTCTATTTGTTTAGGCCGAAGTTCGTACTCCCGGCAACGATTTGGTAAACCTTCGCTTAGGAATTTCTGATTGGCAGATATTTAATGTAAAAATTACAAATCGCAGATAGACCACCGGGACCACGTCCGCCGCCAACTTATCCGCCTCGGCCCGGAGCATCGAGAGATCAGCCGCCGCCATCGTATCCGCCTCGGCCCGGAGCTTCTAGAGATCAGCCGCCGCCATCTTCGTTCGCACCGCGGCCACCTCGCGCGGGCTTCTCCGGAGGAGATCGACCGCCATCTTCGTTCGCGGCTCGTCCGGGCTTCTCAGGAGCTCCACCGCCGCCGATCGGCTCGGGGGATGCGCCACCACGTAACAAAACTATTTTTATTTTAAATGAAAAATTCAATTATGATTTTACATGGTTTGTTTATTTTTCTATCGAATTTAGGTCGATTTACACCGCCGCAGCCGGGCGGCAGCCGAGGCGCCGGGGCCGGTGCAGGGGCCGGTGCGGGACGAGGTGGTCGACGTCGAGGCATCGAGTTATACCAGCCGGATCCAACCGTAACACCGTCGAAGGACCGCCAAAAGTTTGGTAAACAAGAATCGATCGATTAATTTAATTTTTAATTTAATTTTTGATTTTTTAAATGAAATTTGTTTGTTTAGGCAAATCGGGGAAACCCGTGAATCTGGTGGCGAATTATTTCCCGTTGGACAGTCTGCCGAACAAAGCTCACAATCAGTACCACGTTGATTTCGCACCGGAAGTGGAGGATATCCGGGAAAGGAAACGATTGCTGTACACTCACAAAGCTGTGATTGGCGCGCGAAGTTTATTCGACGGTGCCACTTTGTTTACAACGATTAGATTACACGCGGAAGTGAGTAAATTGATCGCACAAAACGAAATATTTATACACGAAATGGATCATTTTGTCAATTCTAGGTCACCGAATTTACGTCGAATTTAAAATCGGACAACACGGAAATCATCATCAAAGTGAAATTCATTCGCCAACTTTCATCGAGAGATCCGATCGTGTTGCAGATGCTAAATATACAAATGAGAAGGTTTGCATGAATGAATTGTGTTTGTTTGTTGATGTTTTTCATCGTTTAATCTTGGTTTAATTTAGGAACATGATGAATCTGAATTTCAAATTGATTCGCGACGAATATTACGATTTGCAGCAGGCAGCTGTCATACACGGCCACAGGTGTTCGATTTGAATTTGAATTGGATGTCAACCAATTTCTTTTTTAATCAAGTTTGTTGGATTTGTGTCGATGCATGTAGAATCGAGTTGATTCCGGGTTTCGTGACCGCCATTCGCCAGCACGAGACCAGCGTGCTAATGTGCGTCGATCTCGCGTTCAAAGCGATTCGTCAAGACACGGTTTTGAGCATCATCTCGCAACAGTATCAAAACGATCGCAATAACTTCCGCCAGAATAGCGATAAATTAATTCTAGGCAAAACTGTCATGACCAAGTGAGTTTGAACTGATTGAATCGATCGATCAATTGATGAAATTGATGAAATTGATGAAATTGATGAAATTGTTTTTTGCAAATACAGTTACAACAACCGAACGTACCGCGTCGACGAGATTGCTTGGGATTTGAATCCCACGGGAACTTTTCCCAGGAAAGATGGATCCGAGATGTCCTACATGGACTATTACCAACAGGTAGAAAATAAAATTGAATTGAATCGAATCGAACAGTTTAAATATTTGTTTGTTTGTTTGTTTGTTTGTTTAGAGAAATCTTCGAATTAGTGACCCCGGCCAGCCGCTGTTGATGATCAAACCGTCCCCTAGGGATGTGAAACGAGGCCTGATCAACCCGATTTATCTGGTGCCCGAGTTCTGCTTAATGACAGGTAGGTTTGTGCGCACGCGCTCGCTCTCTCTCTCGCTCGCTCGTTTGAAATGCAAACGCAATTTTTGCAATGTTGTTGTTGTTGTTGTTGTTGTTGTTTTCGAAAAAAGGATTTGACGACGACATGAGGTCCGACTTCAAGACGATGAAAGCGATCTCCGATCACATGCGCACAAAACCTGCCGACAGAATCTCGCGAATGCAACAATTCATGCACAGGATTAACTCGAACGAAACGATCCAGGGAGAGATGAAAGAGCGAGGATTCCAAATCAGAAACGACTTGGTCACCTTAAAAGGCCGACAATTCCTCCCCGAAGGAATTGTGCTCACCGCCAATCCGCAAGACAAAGTAACTGAATTACTGAAATTGATTTTGATTTTGATTTTGATTCTGATTCTGATTCTGATTCATGTTTCGTGTTTAGGGGGGTGTTCAGTACAATGAAAGCAGAGCCGATTGGTCGAGGGGAATGATTGGTCAGTCGCTTCTGGAGCCGGTCAGAATTGCAGATTGGTTGCTGTTCGTCGCCAGGAGAGACGAACGGTTCGTCGTCAACTTCCTAGACGAGTTTCGACAAGTTTGCCAACCCATGAGAATCGTCATCAGCAATCCAGACGTGTAATTAATAATTATCATCGATTTACTCGACCAATTTGATTGATTTTTGCCATTTTTGCCATTTTTGTCAATTTCAGCGTCGTCATGCCGGACGATCGAACCCAAACGATCAGTTCGAGCCTCAACGCGAAAATCAGCGAACGAACGCAACTCGTGTTGGTCATCTTGCCGAACAACAACAAAGAACGTTACGACTGCGTCAAAAAGATTTGCTGCGTCGACCGCGGCATCCCCAGTCAGGTGGTGCTCGCCAACACGTTGGGCAGATCTAATCTCAAGTCCATCGCCACGAAAATCGCCATTCAGATCAATTGCAAGTTGGGTGGCGCCGCCTGGACCATCTTCAATCCCGTAAATCAATCATCCCATCCAGATTCATTGATTGATTTCTTTCTTTTTTTGAAAATTTCCTTTTTTCTTTTTTCTTTTTGTTAGTTCCAAAAGACGAAAATCATGGTCGTGGGCATCGACACGTACAAGGACAGTGCGCAAAGAGCCAAAGCCGTGTGCGCAACGGTTTGCACCATGAACAACTTGTTTACCAAATACTACAGTCAGGTCTCGTTCCAAGATCCCAAACAGGAGATGAGCGACGCGTTTGTCGTTCAAATATCGAGTAAGTTGCACCGCGAGATAGATGCTTGCTTGCTTGTTTATGTATGTTTGTTTATGTATGTTTGATTCTAGACGCATTTCGGGTGTTCGACGAAATCAACCAAGGCCTACCGACTGTGCTCATGTTCTACAGAGATGGCGTCGGTGACGGGCAGCTCCCGCTAGTGAGGGAATGGGAAATCAAACAAATCAGAGAAGCCATTTCGAAACAAAAACCCGGATATGAGTAATGTTTACAATTAGCACTTAGCAGCGCTACAACGGTGATTTTAAATTGCTTTTTTGTATTTTTTTTAAAAAAGTCCCAAGATCCTTTTTATTATCGTCAACAAGCGATTAAACACGAGGTTTTTCAGAGACAAAGACAATCCGTACGCCGGAACGGTCGTCGACACTGTCGTCACGAGGCCGGAAAGGTGAAATTTGATTTGCCCGATTAATTGGCAATTAGTTGGCAATTAATTTGTTTGTTTTGTTGTTGTTTTAGATACGATTTCTTTTTAATCAGCCAAAGCGTAACTCAGGGAACGGTCGCACCGACGCTTTACAACGTTATGTTGGACACGACCGGTCTCGAACCGGACAGAGTCCAATTACTCACCTACAAAATGACTCATCTTTATTACAATTGGCAGGTTGGTTACTATCTATATTTTAATACGTTTGAGTTTCGATTGATTGTTTGTTTGTTTTCTAGGGTACGATTCGTGTTCCTGCACCGGTTCAGTACGCGCACAAGTTTGCGTTTTTAGTCGGGCAGAGTCTGCATACGATGCCCCACGAAGCTTTGGCCAAAACGCTTTATTATTTGTAAATTGTTCGCGACATGCTCAACAATTTCATTCATAATCATTTGTTTTAATTCATTTTAATTCATTCGTTTTCTTAACTTTCGTTTTCATTCTTTTTAAATAACCGTTTCAATATTATTTTATGCAAATCGTTGTTTTCGAAATTCGTTAATCGTTAATCATTCATCATGTGTGAATACAAGAACATATAGAGAGTTTGTATATGTTTTTATTTGAAATAAAACCTATTTTTCTATGTTTCCAACAATTATATATTTTGATCAATTTATTTATTCATTTTCGATGATACTTTTGAAATGCTAGCGACAATGAACGTGTGATATTTTCGCAAGTAATAACGCGATCGATTCTGACGTCACGAACGGTTTCACGCCTCTTTTCGGAACCTAAAATAAATAAATAAATAAATAAATAAATAAATAAATAAATAAATAAATAAACTGCGTAAACCACATTCGTTCAAGGTTTATTTGATATATTTTTATTTCAGAATTATAACAAAACAAAACAAAACAAAACGATTATTTCTCGTTGTAAATATAAACCGAGATTGTTCGTCTAGCGGCGATTTTTGTAACTAAAAATAAAACCGAGGTGCTCCGCAAACGGAACCTCGAGCACAACGAGCCACGAAAATGGCGTCCTCACGAATTCTTGCTCGTTTCTTTAACTCATCGAGCGTACAGCGAGCAGCAGGCGCAACCGTTAAAATGTCAGCATCTGCTGGCCACGCAGGTTAATTAAAAGATGAAATTGCTAAATGTAACGCCGCCAATTTGATTTGCGCCGAATTGTTTCCGTCTGTGTAGGTGGAATGAAGATGTGGCGACTGGTCTCAATCGTCGTCGCCGGGCCTGCAATGATTTTGGCCATGGTCAATGCGTATCTCGGCGAAAAGGAACACATGGAGCATTTTCATCGTCCGGAATTTGTTCCCTACGAACATCTTCGTCTTCGCACCAAGGTCTCGGTTGAATCTAATCGTTGTGCCGAGTGAAACTAAAGAAAGTGTCGTTTTTTATCTCTTTTCTTTTCTTGTATTTTCTAGCGTTTTCCATGGGGGGATGGAAATCATTCTCTGTTTCACAACCCAAAAGTGAACCCATTGCCCGATGGCTATGAAGATTAGAATGGGAAATTGTGGAAAATTGTGCGCGTTTCCACCGAAACTAGACATTAGACGATAAAAACGTTACGTGTAAATAACTTAAGATCATTTTCTTGTATTTAGTGATGAAATAAACGCCATAAAATGTTTATTTGCCAATTTTAAATTTATAATTTTGACGAAAACGTGCGAGGGTAATTGGATTTGGTTTACAATTTTGTCGCTAGATGACGCTCGGTTATAAATGAACATGGCCAACTTGTGAGTGAAGTGTAGTTTACGGACCGAGCGATAGCTGCATATCATTCTACCCGCTGCAGCCCGTCAGTATTCGGAGCGGAACATCCGTAAAACCGAACTACACAACATAAAATTCAACAGGGTGGGTCTCAGCAGTTATGACGTCATCCAAACCAATGGCGTCCGTGAGATGAATTAAATGAAATCGACCAAACGATGTATTTTTATTCGCCTAACACTCGCAACATGTAGCGAAATGGGCAATAGCAACCCGAAACCGACGAAACTATCGAAACTCGAAAAGAAATGGCACTCGACTCAAACAACAGTACAGTAATTTCAAGTGTTTCAAACACGCAATCATTTGATTAATTTGATTAATTTGATTAATTTCATCAATTTTGTTTAGTTCAGCGTTGCGAGTTACGCGAGTAATTGTTCCGTGTACAGCGTATCACGGCCGTGGTCCCGCTCGTCGCGAAGAAAATGGAAAGAAAGTACGCTGGAAAATGCGATGAGTGCGTCGAAAACCGCTTGGCCCGTTTCTGTAGTCGAATCCATGTTTTTGCCCGAATTTTCCATCAAGCAACAAATCGACGAATCTCATTTCCAAGTACTCGAATCGAATCGAATCGAATCGAATCGAATTTTCTTGTTCTCATTTTCTTGTTTCAATTCCCTTCTTTGCATGAACAGATAATCGAAACGATCGCACGAGGCGTTTTTGGAAAAGTGTTGAAAGTGGCGAAAAGAGATGACGGACATTTCTACGCCATGAAAGTAACTAACTACTCTACAACCTACTTCGTTTGAATTGAATTAATTGAAAAATAATATATATCTTATCTTTTTTTTAAAAAAAACAAACAAAAAGATATCACGGACCCGTCATTGAGACCCAGTATAAATAGTGAAATTATGAACGCCATTTAATTTAGTTCCTCATATTTAATTTCATTTCAAAATTTTCCGAAATATAGTTTTATTTAATAATATTCTT
>JAQIXU010001510.1:0-16905 GCA_034701245.1 Strigamia transsilvanica | reverse complement strand
GCCATTAAAATTATATACTAGAATAAAGTGTTCTGATGTGTCTGGGGTGAATAATTATTTTACCTACTGTAGTTATATAATATTTATAGACTCGTGCAGTTCTTTAGTGCGGCATTTTTATGCATTTCTAATGTGCATTTCATATTCCATTGCATATCCGAGTTTTAATGTCGCATACAGCGCAGAAATATGATAAAACGTGCAGCTGGCACCTGCACTTAAGCCAGATAATTGCACTTGTAAAATTAACATTTCTAAGTGCAAACACACACCTCCTTTAATTAATTACGATTTTTGAATAGACGAAACGGCTTGGTTCGGTACAATTCCCTTCTATCTGTTTCTAAATAATTACTATACAATATTTGGAGATTATCAGCTGGAGTGTTTCAATGATTTACAACCAATTGACATTAGATTTAAAACACGTTTAAACAAATAATCCACAAATTATTCCCCGGGAAATATGACGGTTAAATGCTTATCGCTCGTGGTTCGAGATTCAAATAACGATCAAACAAATACAAATGTTTGCTCAACGTCAATTACAATGCTGAAGACCGAAGAAGATATCCCGTCGACATTTTCTGCGATAAAATTCAAGAATTGTCAAAAATTTAGCAATTTCTGACATTTATTTTTTATTCTTCACGCGTCTTTAATATGTGGAAATATTAAATTTCCAAACAATTTTAATAATTAGGTAATTAAGTTTTCAAGCCGAATTGTAATGCCCTTTGCTAAGTGCCTGTCAAAGCAAGTATACGGACTTGCAAACTGCAAATGACAAACGTAATGGTTTCTGCTCATCATTTTCTAATGGAATGTTTCCATATAAAAAAATTAAAAGAACCCTTGACGGTGACAAACTTCTAGCTGATAAAAGGCTCCTAATTCTGGCGTTTTTATAGCTTGGGCCAAGTAAATAAACCGGCAAAGCTACGCGAAAATAAATGGGTCGTATCCAATTAATATTCCTTAAATTCCGCACTTTAAAGTGAAAAATGTAGACGGCGTGCCCTAAACGATTTAAAAATGGCTTAAAACCACGAAATAAGTAAAATCCTGTTGCCTAGAAGTACTTTCTGCACCATACCTCAAGACAAAGTCGTAAGAAAGTCGTAAAAATGAGATAAGGAAGCGGATTATGCGTTCAATGATTTTCACTTCTTGTCATAGAATTTTATTTCGCAAATTTTGTATTGAATTTTCATCCAGATACAGCAAAATTTCAGATTGAATATTAAATTTGATTTGCATATGTTTAGTTAATTTGGAACGAGTACGAGGCAACCATTTATTTTGTCAACAACACCACAGATTCAGCTGAAATCTGTTTCTGTGGCAACCACTGCCAAGATAATTATTAATTTATATTTTGTTAGTTGGCGAAATGTGCGAGAATTACACGGTTACTAGTGTTTTCAACCAACGCAGCAGGTTACCAAACTTCATTAATTCTGACATCTAATGTACTGTTGTTGCAATTAATCCCAAAGACAGTGAAGCCTGAGCTCAGAATTGTGCCTCTCCTTGTAGCTGTAACTTTTAATTCCATGTTTCCATTAAGAATAAACGTCCTTCCAAGCCTAATCTCAACTTACTCTTTTGAATAAACTTCTAATTCCATTAAATATTTCTGATAAAATTAATTATTAATATAGGCCCATGTGATGTCATTCAACATAACCCAAGCGTTAAAGACAAGCCCGGCGCTGTAATCGTAAGAAAAGTCGAAGGTACACGTACCATACCGTGATAAAATTCAATAAAATCTCATTTCCCATTAGGCACCTTGTTCGCACCAGAATATTTGAGTTAACCTAACAGGCTAACAGGCGAATCTAGTCCTGAAAATTAGCACGCACGTATGTAGCCTAAATTATCCAGTTTAAAAATATTCAAACCAGATACGAAGTGTGGTCCATGGACCAGTGCTGGTCCGTGAGCAAGAGGTTGCCGGTCTGAACCGCAAGATAATATAGGCTTAGCAGTGCTCTGTTCGCATTGCTCGCCCTTAATTTCAACTTTTTGTAACTTGAGTTTTTATGACGCTACACCTCCGCTGCGCCACCTGTACCTATGTAAATTAAACCACTGATTAGCTTATCTTAACATGCGTACACTACACGTGTATGAATTTGCTCCATCACCAAAACCACATATTGCAACGAGAACATAGCAAGCAGAGTAATGTTAGCTTACCGGTCCTAACACATTAGAAAAATATGATACAGGGGCCCTTTGTGGTATGAATTTTTGTTTTTACTTCAAATTTTGGGCTGCCCTGCAAAAATACTATTGCCCTCTCTCCCTCCAGAACCCGATTTAGGCCAAGGCGTTTTAGGCACGCGCCTAGCGCCTCCGATTTTTAGGTGCTCAAAAATACCAAAAAAAAAAAATAATTTTTAGAAATTTCTAAAAATTTCCAAAAAATTTTTAAAAAAATTTTTTCACCTTCAAAATGAAGGTTTGGGCCCCAAAAAAGACTGCTACAAGGGTCCCCAGTCTATTGGCACATGCTAGCCTGGATAGGTGGTTCTTTAAATTCATGGTGCGAACGCATTAGCCTAATCATTTTGTAGGCAATATCGTTCCAACTTAATGCAGGCTAGCCTAGGTTATGGTTTCACTTACTGTTAGTGCGAATAAAAAGCAGTGTCTATGGCATATAAAGAAAGAGAAAAAGTGCAAAGCTTTTTCAAAAACAGCAAGAATAAAAGATTGCAAAACAGGAAAATAATGCTAACATTTCAACATGATTAATTTAATTGCCGTATTTTCTCGAAAGTTTGTTAATTTCTTCCTGATATCAGAGGTCAACGACGATAACGATGTACTGTTGAAAGTGGTGCAGCTGCAGATATCCCTCGGCAACGTTGCAATAGCGACAATAAATATTGTATCATATCCATATCTAAAACCACCATGGTAAGATTATTGACCCCAATTAGATTGTCCCTTTCAGCAAACATAATTCTCCAGCCGATATCATCATTTAAGCTGTGATGTCAACTAAAATAATTCGTCCATTTTTCCCAACTGTCAAAACTTAAATTAAAACCAACGCAAACATGAAGTGGCCCAACTTTAGAGAAACAGATTGATTATGACAAACAACCTCAATCAGAAGCACCACAACTCAAGGAAAAATAATCAAAAAGTCAATTTACAAATTGTATTCATCCTTACTATTGATTTGTCCTAAAGCTGGATTTTTATCAATTAATATCTTGTAGGTCCTTCGCAATGCTCGATTACTTCAAACATGCTTTTGGACATTGAATTTATCAGTTTGTTTGTTTCTGCTAGACTTATTTCCCACCAAGCATTGCTGATTGCTGTTTTCAGTTCATTTACAGTAGCTCATTGCTTGCCATTACCATAAACATAACATGCAAGTTGATTCCATTGGTCTGCTACGACGTCAAGTCAAAAATCACATTCACATACATATGCGGGCCCGTTCCAGGCACCACAAGTTAAGGGGTGCCGCCAACACGCCCAAAAACACAAGAAGGCACAATACCCGGCGAACGGGCCTAAACGTATTGTTTTTTCTGGGGGCCCCTGAAGCTTAATCTTCGTAAGTTTCATTGTAAATGATACAAGTCTGAGGAAACGCTGGCCATTCCAATAACTTTATATTTTTGTCGTTCATCTATGGTATTGATGTTGATTTAGACGTATGGCCAGATGAATTGCCTGTTGAAAAACTCAAGTTTTTTCCACCACTCCTTCTTCAGATGCAAGTAAATGTTTTTCTTGGCAAATGTTTAATCGGGCTTACGGGTATATGTCGAAACGTAAACACAATATTTCTCTTTCTGTGACCTCCAAATCATTTTTCATCTGGCATTTCGACGACACAATTGTTCCTTCCACGCGTAAAGCCTAGTACACATAACAATCAGAGTCAAAAGTTTAAGCCAGTCTGAATTTTCCATATGTAAAATCATCAACGAAATTGTTGAAGGAATAATTCCACAAGCAAAACTGAAACCATACTTCCACCGTTTGCTCCATGACATCATTTTTCAGCCAATTTCAACACTGCGATTCCGTAGTTGATTTTCAACTTCAATTATTGCGAAACCACCCAAAACGTTTTCGACTATTGCAGGTCTTCCTCATTGGGTCTGTTGTTGATTTTAAAGCTGGTTATGCCTCCTAATATGTTCTTCACAAATTTAGTATTTATTCGAAGTAGTCTTGTCATAAATATTCAGTTAAAAGAACCCAGTGTCCCTAAGTGTCACTCAACACAACAAGCAAACCACTGCACACTATCAATTGTCAGAATATTGTATGTGCACCGGTAATTTACAATTCACTCTAACAAAATTAAAAATCACGGCTGCGACTGGAAACGCTCTTGTCAAAACAGATAACTCAAATCTGGGAGCCTAGAACTGCACAATCCCGACACAAAACCCAAGAGGAACTACTAAGCGAGCGAGAAACAATACATGCACTTGTAATCTAATTTCCAATTGCGTGCATTCCCTACTGCTACAACCAGACAGTACTGTAATTGACAATTGATTGTATGCTCAAACACAACAGACAGGAAGCTAAGAAGTTAGCTCTTTCCATTCTACAGCCACTTCGCATAAACATAAACAAGCCTGAATTGGGACGTAATCCCTAGGTCGAAATGAATAATACAAAATATTGAACGCATCTCTTGCATTTTGCAACCACCAGGGACCCAGTTAGAAGACCCATAGATAAAAGAAAAATCGCAAAAAATACTTTACCATTTACTCGTAAGGTGGTGCTGTACGACACGGTTGCAGCCATATTGGATGCGACGCACGTGTAGTTGCCATTGTGCTCCGAGGCGATACTTTCGATGCTGAGAGAACTGGTGAAACCATCAAACACCCGTGCAACAAGCGTGCCTTGTTGTCCCGGGGGTGTGGCCTCGATGGGCACACCATCCTTCAGCCATGTGATAGTTAGTGGAAGGTCTCCTTGACGAACCGCGCACGTGACCTGCGCGCGCATTCCCTCGTACAAGTCTTCGTCTTGGAAGGAAAAAGTGGAAACTTTTGGAGGAACTGAAGCAAGAGAGAAGAGAAGAGAAGAGAATTAATGTCGTGATTACGTCTGTTGTGATTGACGTGACAGCGGGAAAACGCGCGGATATTTACAATCGCATGACATGGAAGTCGCAGGAGGAAATGAAACCGAGAAAAATAAAAATTAAATAAATAATTGCGCAAATTTGCTTTCGTTTTTGTGGCGTGCAATTTGTTGGCGCAACACACGCGACAATTACACAATGCCATTAATGTCTTAATTTTTATTCGTGTCAAGTCGAAAGCTGCAACTTCCTGCTAATTGAAATCTAAATGAAAAAAATCTTTAATGCCCTTACCCATGACTGTAACTTCCAGCGTGCTTCGCACTGTTTCGCCTCCAGAACCGCGAACGACGCAGATATATTTGCCACTGTCACTCGTCTGCACGTTTAGGATGAGCAAAGTATCGTTTGGATAAATTTTCTGGCGCCGATTTATAGGCAGAAGAAGACCATCTATCAAAAATACATCAACATCCGAATGCGATCAAACTGCACCAATTTGATGAAATCAGCAAAGCAAATCAAGTTAACTCGCAATAATTAATTGACAAAACAACTCGAGACAACAACTCCGAATTCGATTTAGTTCGAAATTCATGGGTCCCTAGGCACAGGCACTTTGAGAGTTGCATTTCTTAGGTGGAGAATGAATTGTTTAAGCAAAATATTGCACAAATTAATTATTCACCCAACCAATCAACGGTCAGCGTTATTTATTGCGCTTCCAAAGTCGTTCGCAATTATCGGAAGAGTTGCCACACTCAATGGCGTACCTAGAGCAGCGCTTCTCAAAGTGGTGGTCCGAGGACATTACCGTTTAAATGCTTAGTAGAGCAATGTTAAAAAAAAGTTTGGTACTTTGGCATCAGACCATGCACGAACTGCATAAAAATTGGGTCCGTTTTACAAAAATGTTATCCAGTCCTAGTTCCAGGGGCTGATCTAGGTTTTTCGGGTCCTAGGGCTTATCGAAGTCCAATGGGGCGCCATTTTTTGTTCAATCAAAAATCTTTAAATTGGGGTTTAAGATTCATTTTTAATAACATCAAAATCAGAGTTGAAATATATTTATTTATGAAATGGTGTTGAACAGTGTTGTGCTGGTATCGGTACCTGCACCAAAACTACGGTACTTTTTGAGGGAAAAAGCACCGGTGCCTAGTTCTATCAAAATTTCACCGTAACTGAATTCGGTAATGGTTCGCTACATTACATAGTTTGAGAAGCACAGCCCTATAGCAGGAGCACACTGGCCAATGGGCCTAATCCGGCCCGCCAACTCTTTTCGTACAACTTGCGAGTTAAGAACGGCTGACTACCGAGTTGAGCAGTTGAGAGGAAGTCCGCATGTGGCACTCCTCTCGGCTCGCAGAGCCTAAAATATTTACTATTTGGCCCTTTACAAAAATGTTTGCTGACCCCTGACCTAGAGTACTTATTTATTTATCATTAGCACTCTGATGTACTCCTTAAACCCCTGGCCACTGGCACCAACTTGGCGAACAATGAGATGGAGCAGCTTGTTGCTGGACCACTCTTTCGAACTGAATTTGAATTTGATGCCAAACAAAAATCGACATTTTATCGATATATTCCAGCTTTTATACCCGGCACCGCTGGTCATATATCTCAAACTGTCACACAATCTCAAGTTATAAAAAATATATATCTATTCCAAGGAAGAAAAAAAATATTATTTTTTATTTTTATACCTTTTTCCCAGGTGATACTTTCCAGCGGATGTCCATAAACTCGACATTTGGCGAAGACATCATCTCCAGCAATGACCGACATAGGAGTCATGCGGCGGATCCCAAGCGAACCTGCAAATTCATAACATCAACTTCTAAATGATCCCCAGATGGCTAATTGCAACGACTTAGCGGGTCGTATGGATCCAGCATAAATCATTACGCGAAAGGAGGCAAAAAATACGGTCTTCCTTAAAAAACAAAAGGAAAATATAAAAAAAAAAATAAAAGGATCTCATTACTGATACCAGAAAATAGAAGAAATGATTAAGGAAGAGGGAAAAAATGCACTCATTGCCATCAGTGTAATTAGTGTTTTTTGTCAGTCGAGGTCAATGGTCGATGCTTCACTGCAATTATCTGCAAGGTAAAAGTTGTTCACAAAAAAGAGAGTAAAAAGAGTCCAAACTTCGGTCATTAGGTTTATCGATTAAAAGAAATTGATTTTTTAAATTGATTTTTATGATTTTTGTGCTTTTCGTTCCACAATTCCCATTAATTTTATATGATTTCTGTAATTTCTTCATCATTCCTTAATGTATTTTCAAGAGGATTCGTGGATTAAATCTTACTTCCGATGATAACAAGGCAACAAGCTTATGTTCTAGACGTCAAGCCAACTCATTAAAATGAAATTACTTCTTTTTTTCTATTAGTATACTGTGTATGTCTTAATAAAAAAAATTAATATCAAATTGCACACCCAATTAAAACAGATATCGAAACCTCACATAGTTCCAAGATGGCGTCCCCAGTGGCAGAAGTTTACATTTTTGGCTCCTGCCACAAAAATATATTTTTAGCCTTTACAGATTCCTAATAGTTTCGCCTGTAAACGGCTCCACGATTAATGGCCTAGTTAGAGCTTTTGCCACCCGAGGTGGTCCCTGGTTTCGCTTTCGCAAATCGTTTGGAGTGATTCTCTTGGCTGGGCGATGTATTTTGCGTCAAAACGTCAAAATGTCTAAAAATTTTACTTCCTGTTACCGATTTATTCAAACTAAATGTTCAAAAATAAACATGTTAACACCAAATTCCCATAGTTAATTCAAAATGATGGCACGAATAATTAAAACGGTCAAAACAAGCTATTTATAGCAAATTGCGCGCTTTCATTACATCGTAGTGCACTCTAACAACAATGACGAACCATCACAGCACCCATAACTCACCACTCACAATTTATTTCGTACGCTCTGCGTCCATAAGCAAGCATGCACAAATTGCAACATACTAATTCAAGCAATCATTTACATACAATTTCAAATTGCTAGCTATTAAGAAATGCCCATTTGTCCTGACAAGCGCGCCAGATACGCACAAATGGTGTCATCATCGCTCGCACTTTGCCATTAAATAAAAATATAATAAACGGTCAACTATCATCTAATAAAAAGCGCTGACAGCCTTTCTCATTCCTTTTAGCGCCAACTAATGCCTTCAATCCCACTAACTACATAAACAAGCAAAAACTGACAAATGGATAATTCCATTATTCAGCTCATTTAAATGTTTTTCCCAATAATAAGCGTTCTACCTTCGCAAGTACCAATTAAATGCACATATCCTTTCATCAGCTAAATTCATGGTTATTATTATTTTGTAAATTTTTCTAATAATAATAATAATAATAGAAAAAAATTCTTTCTTTTTTTCCCATTTGATATTCTACCCTTGTTTTCTTATTTGTTCAAGTATTTTGCCACTAGGCTGTGTTTTGAATTCAGCTACAACTGTTGTGTCCACAAATTCCAAAAAATATTTTATTTAAAACGAAAAAAATGTATTTCCTCTGAATAAATTGAGATTTGAGCTTTATCCGTTGTTTTTCGGTCTTCATCACACTTTTCGAACACTTTTTGACATTGTGACATCCGTTAAACATTAAATACCCACTTCTGGCTCAAAATCGTCAGCACTTAAACACAAGATCAATAAATTATTTACAATCCGAATTCCTGACCTTGTTTCCATTAGAGCAATCGATTTTGTTGATCCCAAAGACGCTCGTTAACCATCGAAAACCGATCCATCAGAACAAATAAACGCCCGAATCCCGCATCGCTTTTGTCTAATAAGAATCGCATACACGGGACCCCCATTTCATTGCCTAATACCAATATAAGATGTGTGGCTTTTCATTTATAATTCACATAAATGATTCATAATAAAATTAAAATTTCATTAAACTGTCTACTAACGTCAATTTAGAGACAGCTCCGTGCCAGTTCCCATAGCAATAATGAATAAAAGAACACCGGCTCATAATCGAAATATAATAAGAGAACTTCTCCTGAGCCTTGACCCGGAAAAGAGATTAGATTTAAGATTGTCATTAAATTAACATCTGCCAACTCCAATTCTATTACAACGAAATGATATCAAATTTTGAAATCCCACTTCTGAGATCGAGCTAAAAAAACACATCGAAAACATCAAAATCTAAAAGCATAGGTTGTTTTTTTTAGAATTGATATAAAGCCATCAGTGCCACGTGTTGGTTTGCACATCACACTTCAAGACCCCTTGACAGAGACTAGTTCTACTGATAGGCATCACCATCATTTCAGCTAACTGTAAGTGGGTGAAGCCTCCCTCAGTCGGGCCGCATTTCTTTCCTGCACTGCAGAAGTAGTTTGCAGTGAAGCTACTCGTGTCTCTTCATTCCCGAAATGAAAATAAATATAGAAAATACAGAAAAATCAAATAATCCTTGAAATGGGGTAATGAAGCCAGCATTACATGGTCAATAAACGACTAGTTGTTTATTTCATGTTTGCATTAGAATAATGTGAGAATTCGCAAAGAAAAATCCAACGCGACTCGTTTAATTACGAATGCAAACGGCCATTTTGATTACACGGCAGAATAAATTTTTGCGCATGCTCCCATCAATTTGGAAATGCTGCGAGCATTATGGCATTGCACTGAATAAAAGATAGGGCTATTATACTTTTAAAAAGAAATAAGTGAATCAATAACTCACTCGTGACGAGCAAAAAACGACGCGTTCTAATAAATTTAAATTTAAATTTAATAAAAAAGATAAAAATTTTAAAAATATTTCATTTCATCGTGGATATATGGATTTGATTTGATTTGATTTGACTTGAGCAGCAAACTCAAAGCGAAATGCAATTTTCTGGTGCAAAAATCGTCGATTTCGCAACTTTAATTCAATTAGACGTTGCACCCGCTGAGAAAACGCCAAATTCGCGACAACTTTTATTTAATACGTTGCGCCGTTAAACTTTTATTCACTTTCCAACCACCTTAATCCAATTGGCTCAACAAATTGCATCTAATTTACTGCATTTTTCTCCCCTCGACTTCCAATCCCCTCTTTCGCCGAGCTAATAATTAACACTAGGTATTTACCCACTCAGAAAGTTTATTCTTTTTTTTTATATCGCATTTCTAACACTAGCGAGAATATCGCATCGCACCAGTTTGTTCGAATCTAGTCTTGGAAAGAGCTACAACTGCTCAGCTAAACATTGGCGTTCACAGCGAATGTGTATTGCAGGTCAGGTTACGCTGAGAGCTAAGCTGTAACGAGGGGGCAAGTTGCATGTTTGCGCTGAAAGGATTGGCATGGCTGAGCTGCAAATGGTGAATGTTAAAAAGTGAATACAAAAAATGAGTGAAGAGTGAAAAAGGCGTAGAATTATTGGTGATTTTTCATTTTTGGTGTGTTTAGAATTTGTTGTTATTTTTCAATTTTTGTTGGTATAAACGAGTTTTACTAATAGGTTGTTGTTATAAACGAGATGTGTGATTTTTTTGTAAACAAGTTTTACGATTTCTTATGGTTGTAAACGAGTTTTACAATTTTTTATGTTTGTAAACGAGTTTTACGAGTTTTTATCGTTGTATTCTGTAAATAAGTTTTACGATTTTTTATGGTTGCAAATGAGTTTTATGGATTTGTAATTGTTATAAATGAGTTTTATGATTTGTTGCTGTTATCAACGAGTTTCACTGATTTTTTTTGTCGTTTTTACGAGTTTTATTGATTTTTGTTGTTGTTTTAGACAAGATTTGTTGGTTTTATGGCGTTTTAAACAAGTTTTACCGATTTTTTTGTTGTTGTAAACGAGTTTTACTGACTTTTTGGTCGTTTTTAGCAAGTTTTATTGATTTTTTTGATTGTTTTAGACATGATTTGTTAGTTTTGTGTCGTTTTTAACAAGTTTTGTTGATTATTTTGTTGTTTTAGATGGGATTTGCTGTTTTTGTGTCGTTTTACTGACTTTATGGCTGTTACAAATGCATCTTAATGTTTCCCTTCTGATTTTTTTTTAAATATACGAGTGCAATTTTTTAAAACGACTAGTGCGTTAATTGAAAAAAAAAATCAATACGGCATCCAAGAATAAAATTTTTTAACCAAGGAACAAATTAAAAAGAGTTAAAAGTTAGGAGTGTAGGGAAACTAAACTAATTAATAATACAAATTTGTTTCATCTTTACTTGTAATTTGATATAATATTCTAATTAGCACTATATATGCAAATAACTAAAACCGCACACCCAAACGACACAAAATGAAAACACCTCGACCAAACCCAACCACAATTTTCCACCCAAAAAAAAAAAAAAAAAAGACCCAAAATATCAAACATAAATACCCACCAAACACGTTGATTCTCGCCACGTGTGAAGCATTTCCCAGACGATTTACTGCCACGCATGAGTATTCGCCGCCATCCTCGGTTCGTATTCCCGTCAAATTCAAATAACTGACCGTATCTCCTTGAGACCCGACTCTCTGACTGATTCTTGCGTGCCGCGAATCCTCCAACGACGTGTCGTCAAGCACCCACATCATTTTCGGTGGCGGGTTTCCGGTAGCGACGCATCGCAGAGAGAGAAAGGAGCCGGGAGAAAGCACATGCTCCTTAAAGCCTTCGATGACGTCAGGAGCGGCATCTGAAACGTTTAAGTGCGAGTTTATAGACTGAATCGTGTTTTGCATATTTCTTTCATACCACCAAGTCTCAACTCGGCGGTTCCTTGAGCCGTCTCGTGGTCATTTGTAGCCAGACATTGGTACATTCCCCTCTGCTCGCGGTGCATCGTTTCAATATGCAAAGCAGTCGGTGGATGCGGTTGAGGACGGAGCAACTGAGCGTCTTTGAGCCACACTAAAGACGCGATCGGGTAACCGGATGCTTTGCAGGTCAGCGTCACTGATCCCCCGACATCCACCTTTAACTTGTGGGGCTGGACGTAAACGGTTAATGGAACTTGGAAATTTTGAAAATTAAAAAAAATTAAAAATTAAAAAAAATAATTTCGAGAGTCGATTGTTTTTTAGCAAAAAAGAAATGAGATTAGAATTTAATTAAACTGTCATACGGTCTGATTAAACTTTGAAAAGAAAAAATTTATTTCCAAAAAAAAATTTATTTTCAAGAAAAAATTTAATCTATTTATATATTTAAAAAAAAAAAGGTAGATTAGAGATTAATGCAACTCATCTTTCCATCTGTCTGTTTTCATTACTTCGATGCCGGATTTGTTTTTAACGTTTAAAATTAATTCAAATAAATTAACAACAAAAAAATATTTTCTTTTACAGTAGAGTCTCGCTTATCCGACATAAACGCGTCGGCAGAACGTCGGATAAGCGAAAATGTTAAGAAAAAGCCTATTAAACGTCAAACTATGTTATAATTTTACACATTACGAACCTAATAATCAGGTTTTACCTCAAAACAGAAAAAATTAACTGAAAAAATGAACAAATTAACACACAGACAAATATGCGATGGGACATCGGATAAGCGAAGATAGGATAAACGAGACTCTACTGTATTTTAAATTCTAAGAAAAGAGGAATTTTGTTGTAATTAATTTTTTTAAAAAAAAGACTTTTTGTTTTGTAGTTTTCAGCCATTTCTTCTTCTGACAGAAGAATTAATGAATCATACATCAGCAACAACAACAATTTAAAATTATCCTGATTTCCAAGTCCAAAACAAGGGGAAGAATGGCAACAGCTGTTTGACCGAGTTGAATCGGCATCAAAACATTTTCCAACCCAATGAGCAAAGAAAAGCAGAAGAAAAAAACAAAAGAAGAAAAAAAATCTTATCCAAACATTTTTCAAATCCCCAAATCACAATTTTATAAATAAAGATTCTCCACCGATTTCTCAGGTGACCGTCTCATATCGGGAGTTCTAACCGTGATATATGGATTGACTTAAGATGTTTTTGATCCAGAAAAAGAAGAAAAAAGAAAGATAAGCCCCCATAGTTCTCACTATCGTCCATCATAAAGTACCAGAGGGAGCAGTCACGTGGCACATTTTAAAACTGCCATTAAAAATGAAGGGTGGTCTCTTTAAAAGTGAGCACTAAATTATTACTGGATCCGAAATGGACTCGTTACCTGTCACCGAGAGGACGCTGACGGCTGATTGATTGCCCACGTTGCTACTGACGACGCACACGTACGTTTCGCTGTCAGCTATTCTCGCATTTCGTATCAAAAGAGTTCCTCCAATTTGTTGTATTCTCTCTGATAACACCACGGGGGTCATGTGATTGCGATTGGATTTCACGAACCAACTGAAAGTTCAAATTATTGTCCACATTAAGCTTACAACTTTAAAATCGTTCTAATTTGTCATTCACAAGACAAAACAAAATCGATATTTTGTCAGATATTTGCATTAACTATGCACGGCTGTATTCTAATTTGCTTGTTAGCGCGAACCAATACTCGTGTCACAAGTTGGCAGTAACAGCGGCAAATGTCAACTTATGGAATTTATCACAAAAGTGAACGTAATCACGATCAAATATTAACTAACCCTTCATCGTTAATTATTAAACGTTTCACTCAAACTTTGGTAATTTCTTGCCAACCGCGTGCAACTCTATGCTTGTGCTTTGTTGACTCCTGCTTTGGATAGTCAAGTTTTTGGGGTAAAAAATGTGTTTTCGGTGCAGAAAATAAATTTTCGGTGCACAAAATGAATTTTTGGTGTATAAAACGAATTTTCGGTGCAGAAAATAAATTTTTGGTGCAAAAAACGAATTTTTAGTCCAAAAAAACAAATTTTCGGTCCAAAAAAACTGAATTTTTCTGCTGCTCATGGCCTCCATCTTTGAAAAACCTTTCAACAATCATAATATTACAATAATATATCGCAAATTGCGATAGTTATTGCGATATATTGTAACTTTATATTATAACTTTAATATTGCACTGCGATATATTGCAATACCGCACAGGCCTAATACTCAGATAAAAGTTCCAGTAGATAATCCTTTAATTCTTTATTCGATAGCCGTCTAGTGGCAAATACTCAACTGCGACTTCAGTACAGCCCATACAAGACAAGAGCCCCAATAGGAATGGCTTTTTGATAAACCCAGCCTTGCATTTGCACCAAGACCCGAGAAAACCACAGAAAACCCCGTTAAAAATTGGTGCCAGATGTACTTGCCATAGAAACAATGTCGTAAATCAAACACAGACCAAGTCCAAGCCCCCGACCCCGCTTAACTTGTGTTCAAATGGAAACATGTGATCATAAGTTGTATACATAAATAGAATAAATACACCTTTTGCGTGCTCTAGTATGTCTTTAAAAGTGAACTGGGAGCGCAATCGAGGACACATAAGGGTGGGAGAATGATCAATTCCAACACTAAAGCACTAAACAGCGCCACCATTCGTCTTTTATTGCTAACTAAAATATGGATCCCAGATAAACATCCGCACCAACTCCCACGTGTTTGATTAAAAACAATTGGACTCCCCATTAAACTCCTATGGATTTACATTCTTTCACCATTCACACATGAATTCCACGATGAATATGCCCAATTTTGTACAACCTAGAAGCGTAATTGCATGATATAGTTGCAACCTCACACTCACGTCAGATGAAAACAAATTGCGCAATTAAACGCGCATCTTGCAAGTGCAATACCATTCTGCAAACAAGATGCCCCCTTTAAGGGGCTTCATGCACATGCACCTATTATTTTTTAAGCCTTGTTTCAGACTTGCAGTCACTTAAAAAAAAACGTCTTCCGCATGCGTGCGTTTCACTATGCAACAAAAAAAAATCGACATCACAAGCAGAAGAACATAAACAGAGCTAAGCCCTTAGTGGATTCCCAACATTTCTTTTTTTCGCTTTCAGCTTCGAGTCAGTCATTACAACTTTATTGCAGTTCAATCTGTTATTTACTATACGTAATTCAACGTCCCTGCACTGACCTGGCGACCTGTTCTACGACACTTCTGTTTGCAGCTCATTCCATTGGAAAAGCTTAAGTTTGCCAACGTGTCAATTCGCAGATTATATCACGTTTCTATCTCGTTCGTTTTCTTCACACTTTCTTCTTGTTGTGTATTTTTCTTCTTCTCCTTTTTCGCCCTTGTAATTTCGTCGCATATAAAACCTCCAACTACCCACAAAATACATTAAATGCGGCTGTTGATATTCGCTGCGTTTCCGGCTTCATTTGCGGTGGCAAATAGTGCGTTCACGAAAACACTTTTAAATTTTTAATTTGCCCATTCCGGCCATGTTATGAGGCAAGTTAGATCTATTTTCCGTGTTATGACCAGCACAAAGAGCCAACACGCTGCATTAAAGCTAAGGTTAAGAGGTTTAGGCGGTTTGGCCACTACACATGTCTTTTGCTCCGTGGACTTAAACACTCGCAATAAATCAACGATGACCCACGTCCCCATTACTAATTCAACTTGCAATGAAGAAATGATTAAAAACAATAACGTTTACACATCTAACTGCACTTTCCTCTCTGTTTCAAAAGAAGATAACCCAAGGAAAATATTTTCTCAGTCTTTTGGAACCAAAGCCGCCAGCCAAGTCTGTCAACACAGTTGACTTTTAGGCTTTAATTAATGGGGAATTGCAATAAATTTTACTCATTTCAATGCAATTTTATTCAGAATAGCAAATCTGCATTTAAAATTACTTTTCGTTTTAAAAATTCCATTTTTTTGCATCTAAAATTAGGTCTGGGGGTAGAGGGAAGTGTTTTTTAAATATGGCTTCAATTTAACACTTGCTAAGTTGACAATCACGGTCTGATAACATTTTATCTGGTGACACAAACCACTTCAATTAAGTGCCCGCTTTTAAAGTGTGAAAAATCAAGTCGAAATGAGGTGCATCAGTCTCCGTCTATCGCATTTATGGCAACTCCAAACTACTTTGGTGTTTTTTTTTTTTTTTAAATTAACTCCGCACTCCTTCAACCCATCGTCTTTTCTCGCTCTTAATTATGACAAGTTTTCCATTTGGGAGGAACCGTACTTTATATACCCCAACAGAGAGAACTATAGCACTTCCCACTCTTCATTTTTAATAACTCTATTCACTCGAGGATTTCTTGTCACTTTCAGAACTTTTTAATCGATAAAAAAGCGTGAAAGTTGACAAACTCCACAACGGTGGGCGTACAGTATTTAGAAGTTGGAAACAGAAAGAAGAAAAAAAAATTGTTAGTTGTCAGTGGACGTCAAATGCCAACTCCTAGAACTTGGTGCGTTGATGGTTTGTGTCATATTTCAAATACTGACAGTTTATATTTACAAAAAAAAAAAAAAAATTCTAAAATTTGTCAAGGATGACAACTGTATCTATTACATTTTTACAGAAAGCACCGAACGCCTCCTAGCGGTAGTTATTGCTATTATCAGCAAACGGCACATACTGACATTGAAATTTTAATTTCTTTCAAGCTACAAAAAGCGCGGAAATAAACAGAAACAAATATGTGGTGAATAACCATTGCCAACAACTTTCAATAGTGATTCCATGTAAAAATTCCATCAATGGTGTACTTACCACATTTTCTATGCAAATTTCAAACCAAAAAAAAAATTCATGTTTATATTTATTTTTCATTTATAGTATAAAAATAGATATCCCATTGCTTAAAATGTTGTTTCTGATAGATTAAAAGTGAAAAAAACTATTTGAAAAACGAAAAAAAAAATCAATTTTCTAGTTGATGTCAGCTAGTGGACCAGTGTCAGAAGGTTTCCAATAGTAATTCAATTATG
>JAQIXU010001509.1:0-16907 GCA_034701245.1 Strigamia transsilvanica | reverse complement strand
TGTGACATCATTTAAATACCAACCTGTCACAAAAAATCAATGAGTTTTTGCACCTTCTGGTGGACACAGGTGAAAACACTCATTCTGCATGTGGGCTTGAAGCTAGGCAGGGAAGATTTTTATGGCCACGGCTGTACATCGTGAAACGTAATACATTTTTAAATACATTATAATATATTTTTTAACCATCTGGGTAAACGGCTGAGAAATACTGCTCAAAGCTTTTAATGTAAACAAATCTCTGCTAACTAGATGTAAATAATTTACATCTAGTTTAAATTTACAGTATATTTTTTTAAAAAAAATAGAATTTCTAAAATCCATTAAAAATGTTTACATTAAACAACCCCATCGCTTATAATTTGCAATTTACTTAATTTTCTTTTCTAAATTCTAAAAATATATTCATTTGCTGAACCCAACATCAACATCTTGCACAACAACTAATGAATTTTCTTATCTTCAGCAAAATACATTCTAATAGCTATACAAGAAACTGCTTCTTAGAGGATGAACAAAGAAGGGAGAAAAAAATCAGAATTTTGGGTTCAATACGCCAGAGTGATGCAAATGCACGTGACAAAAGATGCAAAGTGAGTAATAAACCTGATGGTGTTCCAACAGGATTCCCTATAGAAATGCACATTTATGCCGCACATGCACGCACACACTTGCCATAATAATCAAGCAGCGTATCTTATTTAAAACTAAATGCATGACCAAATAAAGTACCCGTACGCCCAGACACTTTTTAAAATTACGCGAGTCTGGGCCCCACACAAACTACGAATATTCATTTAATTCTTCAGTCAGTAAAAAAATAAAATGGCAGCTGAAAACAGTTGCGGTTACAAGTGTTTCGCATGCAACATGCAGTTACCCGCACGAAATCAGTCGTAAAAATTCCCAGTCGTCTAAGTTGTTTGCACGACTCATTCATCGTGCAAATTACATGTTTACACGCGTGTAAATGACTTTTCAAACCCGGTTATTGTCATATGACTTCATTTTCAAAATGGCCGTGCCCGCTCTACACAGTTGGTTTGAACAACAAATCAAAAACATAATCAAAAAAAAAAATAAACCCATCAGCCTTATAAACAAAAAAATTCAATAAATTCGCCAGCATTCCTTAGTGGGCAATGTTATAACTGTGCACGATATTTCACTTGTACTGATTACTTGTGCAACGACTCTTTTCACCAAATCGATCGCATCGCAGTGAGTCATGAAAAGGCGCCCATTTCCTCATGATCCGGCAATCTTAAGCTGCAACACGAGGTCAAAAATCTGCGCACTTCTGTCACGACTCTATGATGAGAAAACCGTCGCCACTCACCTCTCACACACCCCGAACGATTGAATACCCCTCCCACCTCTCCCACCCAAACAAAAACCTCTCTATATACAAGAGTCACCCGCCATCTTAAGTCGAACAAAGATGGAGGAAATTTTTTGGCACCGTTCGTGTGAAAACAAGTCGTCCAAACGCGACCACTCTTGACTGACCACCGCATTTCGTCGTTTATCCCCACAAATAAAAGGTTCATGTCAACTGCACAATGGTCATTGGTCAGATCAGTTTGAAAAGTGGCTTTTTTCGGCCCCCTCTACACGTTACTATGGAAATGAGGGTCGATGGTGCGTCTCCATCAGCAGCATCCACTATACACTTTTGATGCCATCGCAAATTCCAATAGTCTTGCAGCGCACAAGATAAGTTCTTCGCCCTGATCGATTCTAGTGAGGATGCGCACAAGTGAATGGATTGCAAGTAATAAATCGTCATTGGGAAAACACTCGTTCGTCTCTTACTTTGTGCTAACATCAAACCTGTTGAGACAGCAATAAACATCTCAACACACTTTCAATCTGTCGTTGCTCAATAACAAGTATCATATCTTTTACACTTGAAATAAATTACAAAGCACAAGCAGTTCCCAGTAGCTGTGAAATGGAGAGATAAGAACCTTAATCCATTCCGTGCTATTGTTAAGAGCTATTGCAGTAATAGATGATAAGACACGAGTCAAGAAACATTAAGTCTCCAAGTAGGTAATCATAATTCCATTATTTTGTCATAATGACATTCTGCCGCTGTGTGACGAGAGATTTTCCTGTCCGGTAAGACAAGTAAGACAGATTGCGCCCGGTATCTTGATGCTAAATTCAAACTGCGCATTCCATCCTGCGCACATGATTCTTCTAATTCAGGGGTTGGCAAATATTTTTTGTAAAGGGCCAAATAGTAAATATTTTAGGCTCTGCGGGTTCGTGGGCCGTTCCATAAGAGGTGACGGGCCATGAGTATACCTCAAAGGTACAGTGGCGGAGCTAGGGGGAAGCGATAGCTCCCTCTCCCAGAATTTTTAAAAGTGGCGCCTAGTTGAACTTGGCACAGTGGTGCACCCATTAACCCTCGCAGTACCAACCTAAATAAAATCCCTTTCTCATCCAACCCGGGTCATTTTTTACCCAAACCCAAAAATTTTTTTCCAAAAATCAATGAAACTGATTCTATTCTTTGATGACTTCACTATTATGTTGAAATTTCACCAATCTTTTATAAGTTGAAAGAGTATGACAAAAATAATTGAGATTGAAGTCAAAAGCAGTGGACAAACAAAGAGATTTCATGAAAATTTTTTTCAAAATTTTTTGTTTGTTATGATGTTTGAACAAAATACACGAAATTTGAGGAAAAAAAATGAAAGAAAACAACAATATTTTAGTACCATGCCATAGGTATATGTAACCCCTACCCTGAGAATGTTCAGGAAGACAACTTTTGTGCCTCCAACCTTCCAATTGTACTGAAAACTTGGAAAACTAGCAAAAACCCAGTTAAGACCGGTTGGCGTAGAAATGTTGCTTGACTTGTGTGTTCTAAAGGGAATATGTGATTAGCATGAGCCGTTGTTCCTACGCAATTGCAGATCCATTAAGCTCCTAAATGGCATACCGTTTACCGTTTTACTTTTTCATGTGTGGATGAATAAAATATGCCTGAAACACATCTTAAACTTGTGTGTCTACAGAAAAATTAACTTTAATGATCAGTGAGTGTGCCCTCTGTGCAACCTTGTGGTAATAAGCTCTTGTAGAAAACATGATGGCAAACATTGACACTTGCCACATGCATTTGGAATTAAAAAATAAAAAACTAGCTTTTTACATTATTGTGATTAAGTTTTTTTTTCTAAGCTCAGCAGTGCACAAAATCTGAAGATATCATTAATTAAAAAAAAAGAAGAAAGACATCACTGACATCAAATAATTGTATGACCCTCAGCACTAAGACAAACCACCAATCACTGTAAAGAAAAAAAAGGAAGAAAAAAAATCACAACCATCTAACTTTTTTCCACTCACTTCACAAACCTCGTGATTCACCAAAAGGAAAAATAAAAAGATAAAAACAAAAAAAGACCTAAGGAAAAAATGTTGATGATAGCAGTAAGTTAAACGCTGTTTTATCGCCTTGTCAAAATATGGTCCAGCGACCGAGAAAGAAATTAAGAACGAGTTACTAGATCTATGGAATGACAACATTGTCCAAATGGGTAAATGTCAGTCAACATCAAGAATCGAGATCATAGATAATTCGCCACAGAAATAATTCAATTTACCAACAACAACCATATCGAGCTTCTTCCGTAGGGAGTATGGCTTCTTTACTCTCGTTCGGATAACAAAAAAAGTCAGTGCACCCATCTCCGAATCCTCCAGCACTCTCTTTAATCAAATAAAGCAGGAAATGAAGAATTAAATGAAACAAAATAAATTTCGAATTTCTGTCAATACATTTTTTTAATTTCCTTGATTCAACTTGGGTAACAAACAGGTATTCCTCGTTGTAAGCCATCTCGTTTTACATTTGCTTCACAACAAGTGCTATAAGGTAATGCACTCGGAGGTTACATTAAGTTTAAACCCTTTGTTTGACTTTCGGTGGTTCAGTGATTAAAGTTTTCCTCCTTGGTCCAAGAGTTGTGACTTCAAACATCACTTTTCTAAAGACCAGACTTTTGGACGGAAGGGGTCACAAAGTAGAGGCTTTACCTTGAGGGAAAATGGATTTGCAGCTTTTGGTTTGCACATCACACATAAAATAAAGAACCCTACAAAAAACTCTCCTGGAAGGCAATAAAAACCAACATTACAATTCACGACAAGCTCTTTGATGGCTTGAGAGGATTAATGCATTGAAGATGGTAAAAATTTGTGAAGGTGCAGTGTTTCTTTGAAGTGGTTTACTGTCTGTCATATTTATTTTGTCATCTACAGAACTTAATTCATGCATAAATCAAGATAAAATATCACTACTTGGCAATTTAAAAAAGCCATCATGATAGAGCATTTTTGTTAGACAAAATATCTGGGAAAGTGGTTATTGTCTTTTCCCTCTGGGCTCATTTGCATGGCCTTAGCTGTAAATTGGCAGACGTTAAACTAATCATAAAACCAACCAACCATCTAAAGCTAGAACAAAATGCAAATTTACATAGATCCTTTGATCCTTTTAGCCAATCGGAAATTCAAGTAAGAAAGATTTGGAATCTTTTTGGGGGATTCAGCAAAAGTTGGAAGATTCAGACTTAATCATATGTTGGACCAATAATAAAATGTTAACATTTTGCAATAACGGCTCAATATAAAAAAAATATTGGCAATATAGCCAATATCTGTCCTGTATGGACTTCAAAAATGGTTCCAACATTTAAAATACAATACAAAAAAATATTGGACAAACATATGTAATAGTGAACCGATTATACACCAGCAATGGTTTCCAATATTTGCATAATAGAGAAAACCAGCGATATGGGCCAATACAGAACCAACAAAACCTATATTGGCTCTTCATAACACCAACATTACTTGCTGCTTGGGCAGTTATTTGAGACCAGTTCAGAAAGATTCAGGCAATTGTCATACCCTTCAAATGCAACCCAACCATACAAATCTTGGATTGAAGTACTACTAAATCTTCCAAGAGCTACAAATTGCAATGTGTAAGTCATGGAATTACTTGGGTTATCTATAATTCCCATTCTTACCAGCCACATGTGACCTTTAACATCCCTGGACCACTAAACACAGCCTTGCTTCCATAATCCTTTACTTATAGTCTGTAAAACTGTTACCAATGACATGATGATCCTATTTGATTGTCCAGATGATGGAAGTTGAATAAGAATGTATTTACATTTGTTGACTTCTTCCCCAGAAATAATTTCTGACTGCCCAATAAGAAGAATTGTCATCATTCATTACTGCAGTAGATAATGAATTGAGTGTGATGACAAAACAAATTTCAAAAAATTAAAAAATTACCAGTCATGCCTTTCTTACATTAATTTCTACTTTCTGGTTGACTTTTCTTTCTTTGTGAAGCACACAAAAGAATCATCATCATCATTCACACAACCATCATATGCTTAAAAAGAAAGGAAATAAATTAAATCAAAAGAATCAAAGTAATAAAAATTAAGAACCAAGTTCAACAACCTCATTTTAGAATGAAAGACCTTTGTTTTATATTTCGACTATGTGAAATCTATTTCAAGAAAAATATTTCCAGAAAATATTTCTAAAAATTGCACATGAATGAAAACCGTTACTAGGAAATTAACAAAAGATCTCTAAATTAAGTCCTGATTTAATCAAGAAGCAGCACAAAAAATAGGAAATTCACTCACCAGGCGGCACCATAAAATCATTCCTTCTTAATCCGCCATGTCTGCCATCTTTTGCATTTACTTGCCCGATAATTAAAAGCGGGCCTGGTATTTGCATTTCATCTGAAAATACACTTCATGCCTGGTAACTTGATGCTAAATTCAAACTGCACATTCCGTTCTGCGTGCACAATTCCCTAAATCAAGTTTAGTTGTTGTTGCTCTAGAGGTATAAATAAATAGACATCAATAACCACAATAAAAACAAGAGTAGTAGCATAAGGCTTTATCGCGCCAGTTTCTCGAGTGCAATAAGCTCGACAATAGCCATGTTAAATGCGTGTGCAGAATGTGTTGCGCAGTTTGAATTTGCCATCAAGATATCGGGCACGAACTGTAGTTAATTTCCCACCCTTGATTAAATGCTATTTTCCTGTTTTTGAGCAAAGTCGGTTGAAATGCTGTAAAATCGCTTGATTTTTATCAAACTGAGTTGACCAGTGACCTTATCAGCCAACATCCAATCAAAATGCGTCCAATGGCTGCTTGGAAGACTGAAACCGGTGAATAAACTGGAGAAATAAAACGTCTGAACAAGACAGTGGATAAAATTCGTTACAACGGGGTTTTCGCTTAAAATGAAAATTTAACCACCCAGATAGAGATATTAAATATTATTTTAAGTAAAATTTCAATAACTCGCAGAATGTAATCATTCTTCTTATTATTAAATTTAAATTCCAGAAGATATTGCCGTGTTTTGTCAGGAATTTTTTCCAGATTGAAGAGCTTTTTCATTTAAAATAAAAATCCCAAAACTTAATTACCCTCATTTGATTGTGAAATCCGAAGTAAACAGTGTAAAGCTTAAAAAGAATTATTCCACTGTTAATTATTACATCATTCCGCAAAACCTAATCCGAATTAATTCAATTTGTAGCAGCCATTTTGCACTTAACACAAAACAAATAATTTCTTTTTTCACGTTGCTTTATTCCCACATTGCAGAACACGAAAATATATGCAAATCACCATGGAAACCGAACGACGCCCGGATCAAAGTTGCACATCTGACAATTAAATCAATACTGAGTATGGACGAGAGCGATCAAATTACGTGAGCACGCGCTGCTTGTCTTTCCCGAGGCTTAAGAGACCGGATTAAAAATAGAATTTTTGGAGCACGGAATAAACCTCGATAGAGTGTCTCCAAGGACAATTGGTGGAAGGATTCCGAAAGGGCTCGAAATTGTATTTGATCGACGGTCTGGTGTGCAGAATAAAACAACAAACAACAACAATAACAATAACACCAAAAAATAAAAAATAAAAAATAAAAAATAAAAATTTAGTTTAGTTTATGACTATGCACGACGGTCGCTCTTACTCATACGCCGAGTATTACTTGGTGCAACGTCGCGCTTATGCATGTCGCACGCGGTATGGGGACCCGCGAAAACGTTTCGACTAATGTTATTGCAAAAAAGAGAAATTTAAATGGATTTCCTATTGATTTATTAAAAGCGGTCTAAAGATAAATAAAAAGAATCTTATTAATATTTATTACTTTTTATTGGACAATCAAATGTTTCTAATTACGAAATGAGAAATATGAAAATTAAAACGGGCTTAATAAGTGTAAAAACATGTAAAAGTAGGTTTAGAACATGTAAAAACATGTAAAAAAAGATATTGTTTGATGCATTGTTGCATTATTGAATTCTTGTTTGTGTTTTGTTGTTTCAAATCTTTTGTTACTTTTTTAATGAGGAGTGCCTGGCATTAAAATATTAGATGGTCAAAAAAATTTGTCTTGGAGTGTATCGATCTTTTGGTATTTCGATACTTTGATTATTGGCAAAACAAGATTTCCCACGGGTGCCTTTTTTAATTTTACCTCGGGCACCAAAATCTCTAGTCACGCATCTGCTGTAATATACTGCGTAAACCCTCTGGTTAAACTACTGGCTGCAAACTCCAAGATTAAAATTCTTTCGATGTTTGGTTAATGTTGTCTTTTCCTGCGCTTCAAAACAATTTATTTTACATCACTACTATTTCTTTTAATGGCGTATTGCCAAAGCGAATCATTACATCGTCCAACTGATCAACGATCGCATTGAAGATTATATACAGCCAATACAGTTGGCCCATTGTGTTCTGAGCTGCTTACCAAGAACTGAGGCAATTCAATGCCAAGAATTCAAGGCAGGTTGTTCCGCTCTGCTAATTTACTAACTGTGCCCCAAAACATTCTTCGGTGATTCCAGTTATCGTATTACTCTGGGGGTACGCTATACGCTGTACAATACTCTAGGATTGTTTCTGCAACAAAGTGACTGGAAGCTAAGTTGGCACACAATAACACCAAAGACGAGTATTGTTAGATTATTAATCAGCCATTCAATTCCTGGTCATTTATCCAATGCTTAATTTCTGTGTTCGAGTGGAAACAGGTAATCACCATGGAAGGGCATTCCTGTCATGTCTAATAAATGTCTAGTAAATCCCAAGGTGTAAAGATTTGCTTCATGAATGATACTGGCGATGCAGAGCAGAATCAAAGTTTTGTTTTTTCCTAAAGAAAGCTTAATACTTTTGCTTAATGTTCTTCCTTAGCATGACAAGATGTCATCTAATAAAAGTTCAGTATGAACTTTAACATCAGTTTCATTTCTCCAATAAAAAGGCCACAAAAGGTTTTGAAAGAAGTGGAGAAAAAAAAAACTTGAAGAAAAAGTGTAGAAACGTCAATGAAGTGTTGAGTGTTTTTTCTCCTAAAAGTTTTAGTCCTTTCTTTATTTGATTTATTATCAAATTTACCAGTGTGAAAGTGCCAAGAGGGATCACAAAAACCGACTAACACATGTTCGCATGTTTGCAGTTCTCCCATTTTTTGAAATGTTAAAAAAAATAAATAAATAAATAAAAAATGTCATCATCACAGCAAAACAATTTTATGTGGGTAATTCTAACAAGGGAGAAGAAAGAAGTTGCTAGTTGATGCTCAAATTTCATAAAAATGAAAAAATCAAAATAATCAATACTCTGCTCCGTGTAAAAATAGACAACAATTCATGTGGTTTGTCATGCACAGTCACGACTAGAGAAAAAACGAGTTGTTGACATTTGTGCAGTTCAAAATGAATACTAAATAATGTAGGGATTCACCGAATACTATCTGAATATTAACTCTTAGAGGGGCAACGTCCGAAGACTACACTTTGGTGCACAATAATTAAATATAAAAAAACCATAGCAAAAGCGCAAGTGGCGACACCTGTCCGCAACCGTAACTTTAATTCAACCTAAATCCATTTCGTTCGAGAAGTTGACTAAAATATTCTGTAACCGGTCTCACTGTGTTCAATATTTGATTTCCTATCTACCCACGGATTTTGTTTTTTAATTTGCACAAAAAAAGTACTTGTCACAGCAATTATCGAAAGTTTGCGATAGCAGTGCACTCTGGCGACAATGTTAAACAACATCTGCTAGTAAAAGCTAATGAAAGTACTATTTAGAAGGGCTTTTATAAATTTGAGAGAAGCCAACTTAAAGTTAAGCTGGGACTTCTAAGGGGCAGAAATTTCAATGTGAAATAAATAAATGAATAATGAACGAACCACTCCAAATTTTTGTCCAGGCAAACTTTACTATTGTACAAACAAAGTCAGAAATTTTCAGAGAAAAATACGCAACCAAAAAAAGTTTTCCTATACAAGAAGAGAACTGCACCCAACCTCTGAGGGTTAAAATCGCTGAATATCAAATATCGACCACTATATAGATTTTTTCAATGCAGGAACTTCATAGTAATAATCAGCCTTTAATCCCGCCTCACAAATTCCAGGAGTCCTGAGCTGAAGTCGAACCCAGATCCCCCGTTTGCCGAACAGCTCAGGACTCCGAAGAATCCGAATACCGTAGAACCCCATTTATCCAAACACCGGTTATCCAAACAGCAGTGGCCATATTCCAGACTGACATACGTAAGTGACCTCCGCATACAGTACAGCTCAAAAGTATTTTGACCATTGTTTTATTTGGTATCATTTAGTTTTGTCATGAACTTGGCTAAAACTAATAATAAAGTCTGGTTAAGGGAAGTAAAATGTATAGTTTATAAAAGAAATTAGGCAGAAATATTCACAAGAACAGATTTTATCCCAGTCCAGCTCTGCCAAATACGTACAAGATATTTACCCAATACTAAAATTGCCAAATACTTACCAAATATTTAATAAACGTTTGTATAACCTGAATCTTTAAACTGAAGATTTTGTCAAGGGTTAACATTGTAGGATTTATTTATTTGCGGTTTCTGATTGCTTTCTAATCCCCCATTTCAGTTCTTGATTAATGAAAACATTCTAGGCAAGTGCTTTCGCATTACTTCGGGTTGGAAGCCACAAAATAATCCTTTTCATGTCTAATAGAACCGTCAACAAATTTCATTTAAGAACATCCTTGAGTTTAACACCCTTAAAATTCTGATAGACTTATCATCGAATAAATTTCTGAAGAATGTAGAAATTGACAGCCAAAGCCCAGACCACTGCCCAAATCTAGAAGACTACTCATTTCTGCCAAGCTTCAATCAAAATTCAACAGCCAAGTTAAAAAGGACTGAATCCAGGGTCTTGGTAGTTAGCACGCTTGCACTTCCCAGCTCCACAGAGTATAAGGTGATAGGTCGAGCCAAGATGGACTTACGATGTATAAAGTACTGCCTTTGTGCTCACCAAGAGATTGTCCTTTCATGTCACAGGTTAGTGCTTGGTGCAGCACTATAACACATTAGTTCCTAATATGGAATGATGCCTCCCAAATCTTTTCGTGAACAAAAATTCATGACAAATCTTGCCTGATCGATTATCGACTAAGAAAGGTAGTTTCCTTTCCAGTAATTTACTAAGGATTCTGATGAAATTTCTCTTCTCGTAACCAATATAGAAAAGTTACTGCTAATCTTCTTGAAATGGATTTATTTGTCGGTAGAAAAAAAAAGAAGAAATGTGGCATTTCTAACATTTTTTTCATGTTGCAAATGGTAAATCCAATTTTGCATGCAGCCCAAGCCTAAAGGGAATCTCCTATGTACATACAGTACAGCTGCATACACAACTTTTCCCTCGACATTTTGAATCTACAGTTTCAATTTAAACATTTTTTGCTTTTCTTTGCTCTTTTTCGATTTTCATTTCATACACACCTGCGAATTTGAGAATGTAAACCAAACCCTATTGTGGAAACAAACTACAAAACCAAGCATAATAATAAAAAAAAACTTCTAACTTAAAGCTAAGCAATGCAGGAATAACATTAACAAGCACAAATGCAAAGCAGGCAAGCCTAAACGAGTCGCTGTTAATCCAAGCATAGTCAGAAGGCGGAAGAGCTAGCAGGGCCCCAAAGCCCAATGGTTCACCGTAGCAATTCGATGGCACTTATTTTAAACTAAACAGATGGATTTTATTCCTTAACGTGGTTGACCATCGTTCACTCAGTCGCAAAACAGGAAGAGACGTCGCATCAATCACCTTCCCAACTCTTTTACAAACTCCACCACCTGGTGGCCTGTCACCGATGACCCATCACAACAAATATTAGACCAACAGGCGACTTACAAATTATTTATTCTTCCACTTAGAGGCCAGCTTATGACCACACGGTAGAAGTGAAACTTCTTGACGTAGTCATGGGAGTTAAAAGAGGAGTGGATTGCTTCTCTCTCACCGGTATACTTTGATACCCTCTCTTGTTTTATTCCCCGCATCTGTAACTAATACCTTGTTCACACCAACGGATCTACATTGGCTGGATCTAGATCCACTCGATCAGATCCAACTGAAATGGAGTTCCAATTTTCACCTGGATTGGGTTGTGTTCACACCAAAGTTGATCCAATCAGGCAATAGCAGGTTTTAGTAACAACAGGTTTTAGGACCAACAGGTTTTAGGACATTACTAAAGTAATGTAAATGTCTGGTTATTAGACCAAGCAATTGCAAGTTTTATTGCTGTGTTCCTAGCTGCCATTTTATTTTTCCCTGCAATGTGCTAAATGGGAAGCTACAGACTTGTGCCGGCACAGTCTGTTTCAAATCCCAATCCAATCCGCGAATCAAGTTGTGGGAACTCAATTGGTGAATCGAGTTGTTGGAGATGCAGATCTAGATCCGTCAACTGAGTTCAGTGTTCACACCAATCATGGA
Organism: Strigamia transsilvanica; assembly: GCA_034701245.1. Taxonomy (NCBI): domain Eukaryota; kingdom Metazoa; phylum Arthropoda; class Chilopoda; order Geophilomorpha; family Linotaeniidae; genus Strigamia; species Strigamia transsilvanica. Next base: position 5,008 of record JAQIXU010001509.1, on the reverse strand, counting down.
TCTACATCCACAACATCGGATGAGATCCAAAATCTTTGTATGAACAGGGTATAACTCTTCAAACAAAATATTGAAGTTGGGCTTCTCTGATAGGTAGTTATAGAAATGCATTTTTTATTACCACTCCTCAATCGACTATAAAAATGTTTGTCGAATTAACCGCTTACAGAAGTCAACTTCTCAAAAACACAAACATAAACTTGACTCGAGCGTAATTCCATCTAAATCCCTTCACACACTTTCCGCTAACACGGGAAAGGAAGTGACGTCATTCAATTCCAATTCCCCATCCTTCGCCAGAGACCACTCATTCTTCTAAACTTTCTCGCCACAATTCTTCCTTCGCGCTCCATTACCTCCCACATCATGCAAAGACCAATTTTTCAATGTTAATCACCTAACCTCAACCTAACCACACAGCCCAATAACTCGTACCCAAAACCCCGAGTCCACTAATATTCCCCCAGCACTCCAATAATAAGATAACATTGAAAAAATGACGTCAATCAGCAACTGCTATATTCTACCTACCTTCAAATTGGCGGTTGCCAAGACCCCCAGTCTCCCATGTTAGGTCAGCGAGGCACACGTGTATTTGAACTTCTTTCGCTCCAAGAAACCAAATCAATAAGACTGTTGGTAGCCACAAAAATCCATCAGAAGGCAACTGACTTCTTAACCGAGTCATTTCATTTGGAATGCGAGACAACAAAGCATTTTTTCTTCGTCCTCCCTTTGAATAAAATAGCCCAAGAAAAACCAATGGAAATATGGACCTTCAGAAGACAAGACACTCTTTACTGATGGAAAAACTGTTGCAACCCATGCTGCCCTGAATCAAGATTCACTAGTTCCCTTCCCTCCACCCCCTCCTCCCCAGGGACTGATCGATCAGATATCAAAGGTCAAAGCTCAAAGAAAAGAAAAAGGTCTCTGAACTGAGTACATGCACTTTGCAGCCAACAACTGGTCTCCTGGTGGATCCGTTTGGAAATATGATCGGCTTACTGCTTTTAAATTCTTATGTCGTGAAGGGATAGAAATGCACTTCAATTTCCAAGGATCAAATTTAACATGCCGTTTGTATCTTTATTTACCTTTCATTTTGTCGATATTGGAAACCAATGGAAAACAAGCAGGTACACTCTAATTGAAGTGTGCAGGATGTTGAGCATGCTCAGTTTGGATTTATTTGTTGTAATGCAACGTAGGGGATATTTTGGGAAATTGCAATTGTATTTTGATGTTGATTTTAAGGTGTTTACTCGTTACAGCTAATTGTGTGTGAAGCTGTAGGTAAGTAAACAAGATCTGTTTCTGTTTTTCCAGCAGCGCACAGTATGTGTTGTTGGGGCTTTATTGTGCTATCTCGAACAACTGCATTGTGGGTATTTCGTCAGCCTTTTTTGCTGTTTGATTAAGTGGAAAGCAAACCAGCAACGAAAATGATTTTGCTGTACAAAACTGCGGTTTTCTCTTTTCTGCCGTACAAAACTGTGGTTTTCTGTTTTTTGCTGTACAAGACTGTCAATTTCTGTTATCTGCTGTACAAAACTGTAATTTTCTGTTTTCTGCTGTACAAAATTGTAGTTTTCTGTTTTCAGCTGTAAAATCTTTACAGTTTTCTGTGATCTGATGTAAAGACATTTTCTGTTTTTACTGTAAAAATGTATCTGCTGACACTTTTCTGCTGTCAAAATTTCAATTTTCTGTTAACTGCTGTAGTAATTCAATCGTACATATAACTTAGTTGTACACATTGCACATGCACCAGTCGGCTGGAAACGACTAAAACCAGAAAACTTCCAGGCTAAATTAGAGTAAGCTCTAAACTCAAAATTTCAAATGCACCTAACCCAATAAATTTTAATCGATCTTCGATACAACCTTCGAATCATAATCAATTTGCACAAAATTTCCAAAATGCACCATTTAAATAAACAAAACTTTTCCAGGTTCAATAACCCCTTGCAATGGCGCTATACAAACAAGTCTGCCATTCTTCCTCCACTTGCAATCGATTTCCTTTTCTATTCACAAGACACAATCGATTAAGTCACCAATAAGAAGACATCACATTCCCCCCCCCCCCAAAAAAAATTATCCCAGTAATTTCTCGACATGTTAAAATTTACCCTTAAATCATAATAAAATTATTCGATATAATAATAAAAAAAGAAAAAACTTCATTTTTTTAATATTCGTCATATATTAGAGCTATTGCAGCCCGGGGTGGTCCCTGAGTTTGCCCCCTGTGTTTATTTGCCATATTTTGCCTTTTTTCGAGAATTTGTATGCCATTTTTCCGTGTATTTTGCCATTTTGCAGCGTTTTTTGCCATTTTTCCGTGTATTTTTGCCATTTTTCCGTGTATTTTGCCATTTTTCCGTGTATTTTGCCATTATCTTTGCATTTTTCTGCGTTTTTTGCCAATTTATATCAGTTTTGCCGCCCCCTCCGCCCCCCCCCCCCCTCTTGCTACCCCACTGCATATATCCATTAAATTTCCAGAGAATAAAGGAAAAGAGGATTTTCACTTTTAAAATTTTCTCATTTCTATTTTTATCGCTACTCAACCTTAAATCCACATTGATTAATTTCACCTCTTAATGTTATTCAGTCACACTTGTCACCTCAAAGTGCCATCAAAAGAGGAAAAATTGAATTTTTTTTTCCGTTTTCTTTTTCCAACCGGTTATAAATTTAAGATTTTAAAAAAAAAAAAAATTCACATACCAACATGACACAATTGTTTACATTCAGATAAATTGCAAATTGCAAATTCTTGTTGATGTTTCAACAAATTAATTAGTCGTTTTCCAATAGCTCCCGGTTGTCCCTCCATTTTCGTTCAATTTCACTAACACACTAGAAATCAACACTAATAGACATTTAATAGTTTCATCCATTTTCCAAAAACCACTTTGTCATCAGACATGGAAGAAAAAATAACAAAGATTTGTGTAAAATATTTAGCGAAAATTTATAGCTACAATTGTGTTTCTGAGAAAAACATTGCTTCGCGTTTAAGTCTGAGAAACTACCTGACAACGCGCACTAAATCCCGTTAAATTATAAATGTCAGTGAATTTTCAACAGAGACCAAGCCAAGAAAAAAAAATTTAAAAGTTATCAACTTCAAAAAATGGCATTAGCCTGCACGCAACCCGGCGTTTTCATGCTTGCATACGTCAATCCTTCAAACAAGATGTCCCCCACCCCTCCCCAAAAAAAAAACCATTTTAAAAATAAACAATTGCCCCTTAAAAAAAATTTTATTTCTTTATTTTATCATTTAATAGCGATTTCAAAGCCTTTGTCTGAATTCGTGCAGCATCTAAATGCGGCGAGTGGAACCGATAGCGAGCGCCGTATTTCCTCTTCCATTATTCCGCACAAGCAGCACATTACATCGATGTTTGTGTGTATAGAAAAATTGAAATTGTACGGCTAGATATGTGCGCAAACTGAGGAATCTCACACTGGAGGAATAATCACTATGTTTTTGCCTTTATTACAGTCCTCCCGCGATTGTATTGCCTCGGTCCGCGTGGGATGATGCCACATGCAGTCATACAGCGTTATTGCATTCTCGCATTGCTGTTGTCAACGGGTTATACAAAATCCCACTAGAGGTCTAACCGGGGTCTAACCAATCTCCCAAATGGTCACCAGACTCACCATGTTTTAAGAATCGCATTCAATTTATTTTTTTTTCTTTATTTTTTCAGTATTGCGTCTTTTTTTGTGTATTTTAAATTGTTTTAGCATTGATTTCCGACCACAAATAAAATGATAAATCGGTTTTGGAATATTAGGACCGATGTGGGTGGCGGGGTGACTTGTTTAGAAAACCCTTCAAAACATCGGTTCCGTTAAATCAATAGAAATAAAAGAAAAATTGCAAATTTTTCTTCTTTTTCTCCCGTTTTGGGAAATTACTTTTATTCATTTTTAATTTCTTCCTTCGACTTTTTTCAATTGAACTTTAATTAGACGACAAAACCCCACCACCCACACCCCCCAATCACAAAAAAAAATTATTGGGACCATACTTTTAACCCGAGTAAAATTTTCTCTCAAGGTATTCTCCTTATCTATTTGTTTTCCATGGAGAAAGAGAGAGAAAAAAAAAAGTTGAAAAGAAAAATTTTCTTTTGTCAACAAACATCGATTGGCACGTTGCCCGAAGAAAACTCAGGACTGACGTCACCGTTATCCTCATTGGCATCATCACCATCACCATGATTCATTTCTCATGAATCATAAAAACGAGGAAAACTTACCGGTAAGTGCAGAACTGTTATGCAGGGAAGTTAGCAAACTGTATTTAATATTTATCACAAATATTCTCCCGATTGAACCGCACTCAAACCAATAAAAGCAATTTTACTCGTGATAACTTACCGAGTTAAGCGATTCAAAAAGTCATCGTTGCAAGCCAAAAATACATTGCAGAAGAGTAAAAAAAAAAAAAAAAAAAAAAAAAATGCATTTTGTGCACAAATTTCCTCTCAACCATCAGCATAACGTCGTTTTCGTAATACCGTTGGCAATAAGCCAGTTACACAAATTACTGCAGCCAATTGCAAATTGCAAAAATTCCCAAGTGGAAATCCGATTTTTGCCTCATCTGATATTGATTCTGACTGACAAGCGATTCACATTTCAGTCGTAGCATAAACTCGAGTTTGTTGTGTCGCTCATGTTTTGCGTATTAGAGAAAATTCAACGGCCCGGACTCCGAGGAGTCACAAGCCGAGATTTAGGCAGGGTTATACCATTGAATTTGCTCCAATATTAAATATTGTTTTCTGCATTATAAACACATTGGTTGATCTAGAATTGATTTTGCTATATTCTTTGTTGTTCTTGATGAGGCTTAGTACTCATGTTTTGCAGTTCTCAATTCCCGGGTCATCTGTCAAACGATTTTAGGCAAATTAATTCTACATTTTGCAATTTTAATGCAAACAAAATACACTTTGCATATTAATAACGGTAAAAC
>JAQIXU010001508.1:0-16908 GCA_034701245.1 Strigamia transsilvanica | reverse complement strand
GCTTTTTTTTTTTTTGGGGGGGGGTGATGGGACGCCGGATAATACGGAGTGCCGGATAAGCGAGTGCCGGATAAGCGCGGCTCTACTGTATTTGGCAAATCAACTACTACAGAAGCCTGCGATGAACTAGGAGTAGCAGTATGTTTTGTTTGACCTGCAATTACGCAGTCACCGTACGGATACAATTCTACACCAAAGTCACCTACCGTATCTAAATCCACTGAATTACCTGGCAATTCCCCCAACACACGCAGAAAATCACCAGTAGCACTTGCAGCCCCAACAACGAGTTGATGGTAAACAAATTGAAAATGGCGACCAAATTTTAAATTTGCCGCCAAGTTTTAACCTTTACGTACAATTATTGTTTGTACAAATTTGTAACAAGTTTTATTGTGGTCAAATAATCAACCAAAATATACAAAATCCCAAAATTCCCATCTGGTAGCCAATTGCACGCGGTGTGCAACAGTTCTGCCGAGTTAAGAAAGAGCTTCTTCGATCAATATACGTACACGAGTTAAACATACCAAATGACGAGAAGTATAAATCCAATCGCCCCCACCGAAAAAACGGAAATTTTTAATTTTTTCTTCACATTTTAGTGATCAACCGCATCCAGCAACTGCAGATAAAGCAGAAGGACAATTCGTTCGACTTAATTTGGTGTTTACTCTGCCGCTGATGGTAGGAAATTGGATTAAATGACGAAAAACCGCCGACATACACATTAGAACACTTTGGACAGTAGAAAACTACACATTTTCACACTGAAAAAGGGTTGAAATGGTTAAAAGTTGGTGGAATTTGTGTAAAATTGTGTTAAAAATGGTTGAATGAGTAAAACCGTGAAGAATTGATGGTCAAAATGTGAAAAAATCATAATCATTCGATTTTTTTTATTTTTGGCAAAAATAATTAAGTAAAGGATTTATTTTATGTTTCCCACCCTTTTGAAATGTTTTATAGGTGGATCCAGCAACTAATGTTCGCAAATTCAAATTCCTAACGAAATATTGTCTACTGTACAGCAACATTATTTGATTACAAACTAAACTACTAGTTGGTTTTACAATCATGTCTATCAAATTCTGATATCTATCAATTTATTTACATTGTGACGTTTTTTCGCTGTTCTGACACATTACCACGAGCATTGATAACGGGAACACACTCGGAATAACTTGTTGATCATTGCAGTTAACTTGCGGACAAATACACCAAAGATGGACCAGCAGCCACTAGATCCAAACCCACAAGTAAGTTGATGAATTAATCAACATGAAAACAAACGTTTAACCAATACAATGACACTTTAAGGTGGAACCAACAAGAATAAATCACAGATCGAAACTCCTGATGGGATATGGTGAGCGTTTTTCAAGTATTCATCCGATAGTGTTGATTGTGTTGATTTAATTCATTCATTTCACAGGTGAGGGTCAGATTTTACTGAATACTTTTCTTTTTATCTTTTGCCTCGCCATTTTAATTATGGATGACTACAATTTCTACCTTTTGCACTACACAAGCATAGCATGTGCTGTGTATCACATAATTAGTACAATTAGTGTAATTGTAATTTATGGTGGTATCAACATGGAAAAGTATTCTTGTTGCTTTATTTCCATTCTCGTGGTGGGTATTGTTGGCAGTGTAGCGTTTGTTGTTGCAGTTCTGACTATGTGCGTCATTAATTTGGCGGATGTTATTGTTGATTGCACTAGGTGTGAGTTTGCCCCGCATATGAATTGCGACCTTTGCAAATATGTGATCACGAGTTTCTTGCTAATTTTTATAATTGCGCTTTTTGTTGGCATCATTAATATCGTTATGTCTTGTGTGGCATTCTGGAATTTGCCAAATCAACATCAGCAGTACCAACAACTAGTTGATTGTGAACCACAAATTTGTTGCGTTTTGTTAGTTTTAAGTTATTGTGGCATAGAGCCACAAGTGCCCCAGGACTAGAAGGGTTGGAATACCCACTGATGCGGCGCCAGCGAGCCACACACGGACGACAGGGGCCTGGCCAGTGGCCACCATCAACAGGAGACAAGCCAGATGCCACCGACAGGAAGGAGCAGGCAAAAATGTACTTTTACAACACAGATTCGTTCATTTGACGCCCGGTTAAATGACACCAAACCATGCGTTCAGTGCGAGTTTTGAGTTTTACCTGTATAAGGGGTGCGACGTATGCAGCAATGTGATTGGACGGTTTCTGCCCATTTGTTGTTGGCCTTCATTCATATAATTTTTCTAGTGTGGTTTGCTGCAATTCTGGTAGTGGTTGTTGTTGCTACACTGGCACAAACTCACAACCAGAAACCTGCAATTACGCAGTCACCGTACGGGTACAATTCTACACCACTAAACTAAAGTCACCTACCGTATCTAAATCCACCGAATTACCTGGCAATTCCCCCAACACACGCAGAAAATCACCAGCAGCACTTGCAGCCCCAACAACGAGTTGGTTGTAAACAACAAATTGAAAATGGCGACCAAATTTAAAATTTGCCGCCAAATTTTAACCTTTACGTACAATTATTGTTTGTACAAATTTGTAACAAGTTTTATTGTGGTCAAATAATCAACCAAAATAAACAAAATCCCAAAATTCCCATCCAGTAGCCAATTTCATGCGATAATTTACAACCAGGTGCGCACCAGTTCTGCAAATTGCCTCAAACAGAAATAAGAATTAACTAATTAATTAACTAATTAACTAATTAATCATAATAACTATAATTGCACCATAAAAACAATAAAATCAATTAAAAGCACCCAATTTTGAAAGGAGAAAAAAAAAGAACTGAAATAACTCCATTAAAACTTAATGGTTTGGGTCAATGAATACATTTTGACCCTTTTCCCCCTTCTTTTCATCGCTGTATGAATGGAACCGGCAAACGGAATTAATAATATAAAAGAAAATAATGCAGGCCTGTTGTAGGAAAAACAAGCCGGAAATAGTTAAAATGTAAATCCAGACATTACTCAACTACGCCAATGCCAACTCAGATACAAATTCATTAGATTTGACTCAGCAACAGCGAACAACTTTAATCTCTAGTTTTCCTATCTTTTTCCTAATAAATTTTCTTTGGATAACCACTTGAGAGCATATTTTCCTCTATTTTCCTCCGATAACGTGGGATTCCAATGTAAAGTGCTGCGTGATGAAAACGCTAGTAAATTAATGTCAAAAGGTGCAATGTTGATTGAACAAGTTGTTGACGCAGCTGAAGGAGGAGACAGCAAAGCTACTTAAACTACAGACTACACATTCAGCGATGTTTTTTATCCTACTTTTCTGCTAGATCAAACAGTTTTTGTATGGGCGAATTGAGCACTTCATCCCATTCATCTTCATTATTCATGAGGTTGTTTTAATCCTCTTATGATATCATCAAATGTTGGATTATTTCCTCAGTCATTTGCATCATTTAAATTTTGTTATTTTCTCTGTAATCTTGATCTTGTATGGAAAATAAATCGTGTTTTTCAAGACCCTGTATATAAATTGCAATTTTTACTAATTTTATAGGTTTTATTAATTTTTAATTACCTAATTTTACCGAGTGGTGAAGGTCGTGTAGTTAAAGTCTCATACTTATAAAAAAAAACGAACATAAATCATTTTTGTCATAAAACATCAAGATTACATAATGTTAATCAATACCGAAGCAACACAGATGCAAAAATGTCGACGGGAAAGTAAATAAATATGTATAAACACAAATTAAGGAATCTTTGTAATTTTGCATACCGTGCTTTTCGGCGTCCATTTTTTCTTCCAATATGGCGCTCGTGTTACATTTCGAAATTCCGACCAGATGTCGTTTACTGTCTCTATTTCTGTCTCCGGTCGGTGCATCCAAGGAATGTGAACTAGCTTTTCTCATTAATCTAGTTTTAAGATCCGTGTTAGAAAAAGTTCGTTTATACTGTCCTGTATAAACCAGCATTCCCACAATTCCAAGTGTCACGTGACCTTTATCTTTTGTTATTTGTTGTTGTTTTCTGTTAACATTTTTCTTGTTTTTCTTGTATTTATTTTTACAAAACGATCCAAAATAGTAAAACCTACCACAAAAAGTTTTTAATATTCTTTCATCTTGTTAGCACAGCTGAGGTAGGACAAAGATATCCAAACTCAGCAGTCTTTCCTTTCTTCCATTCAAAGACACAACTCAAATATTTTTTTTCTAACTGGCAAAACTTTTATTACAAGTAACAACTAACACGTGACACAATACTAATAAATTAGTGTATATTTATATAAAAATTTATAGAGATCTCATATAACTTTGTCAAATGGGTGAGGAAAACAATTGGATTTCAAGTTTACATTAGGCGGGAACCAAGGGCACTTGCAGCAGCAGTGAACAGCAGAGGAAACTGCGCCGACACTGAATTGGCACCAGAAACGTGACGTTTTAGAACTTTCCGACCCTTCAGTTTCTGCACCGGTCGAAAATTATCCGACAAAGTCATGTTATTGGGATTGTCATTTATCTTGCTTCTTCTCAAAGCGCGAAAAGCGTTCAACTAAACCCAAAAAAATAAATAAAACAAATAAAAATAAATAAACAAATTATCACCTGTTTCGAAGACATAGTTTGAGGAACTTCAAATACAGTCCAACTGACCACTTCGTCGCACGGGGGAGTCGTCAACGAACCCACATACCGGAAGAAATAGTCAGTAGAAACCGGAAACAAATCCTGAAGACTAAAACCTGGTTTGGAAATCTTTTTCGAATCTCCATTATACACAACACTACTTAATCCCTTTATGATCTCATCAAGTGCTGGATTATCCTCCTCGGTCACCTACAATAAACAAAAAATAAACCATTTACGACCTAACATTATCATCCTTTCTCAGTACCTCGAAAAAAATTCCTAGAACCGCCAAACCATCGGTGTTTTTTATCGCCTTTTCAATTGTCCCGTATTTGCTATTAAAATGGACGACGTGCATCTGATACACAAAATCATTAATTTATCTTTTCTACATCCGTGCACTCAGATCTACGCACTTCCATAGGATAATACACTCCGTTGACGGTATGTTCGGCACCCTGTTCGTCGTCGCTGCCCCAATGGAAGTGGAAACTGACCATCGAGTATTCGGCGTTGAGTCCACCTTCGGACATGACCGGAAATGCAGCTGGGTAGCCCACGTCGATGTAAACTTAAATCGCGAGATGAATATAAATGAGGAAACATTTAATTTTGTGTTTTTAAATAATTTTTTCCGTACTCGCATGTCCGTTATTTCTCATTTTAATCCAACTAGGTTTGGTGTCGTAACCTTGGAGACGGAGAGGAGCGAATGCTTCAGAAACCACCGAATTGGTGTCGAAGTTGATCGGGGATTGTTGTTTGCCGCAGCAAGTTTTGTATAGGTGACACCATTCGAAAACACCTTGAAATTTATCAAAAAGGCTTAGATGTTTGTTAATTCGCGGGTTCTGGGAGCCAGAAGTCGTTTTGCATTGCAATTTCTGTTATTTTGTGTTATTTTTTTATTTTTTGCGAAATTTAAATACAGCGATTGTTTTCTCTATTGTTTTCGTTTGTATTTAGTGCGTGTTGATTCACTGGAAATCATCAGTGTAATTTCAGCCGTAGGCATTTGACTTAATCATGTTCGTGTTAAGAAAAGTGCAGAATCATTTGGAAATAATTTCAACCTTTAACCAAAGTCGTAATTATAAACAAATTCAGTCTAGCGATACAAATTTCAAACTGTTCCAAGCAGCTGTAGTAAATTTGTTATTTTTGTTAAAAGAATGAGAGAAAAAAATTACTTAGGGCGAGTGGCACATTTTATGTGTTAATTACTTTTTCCTCCTTAATGTTTGTTTTTATGTGTGGAAATCCCATAAAATTATTTAACATTTAAAATTCAACGCATGATTTTTTTTTTAAGAGGAACAAAAAAAAAACGGTATTTTGAAATCCCGCTAAAAAAATAATAATTTTTTGGGGGTTTTTCCCAACATCTAGTTCAATCTCGATTTCACTAAAAATCCACTTTCATCACTCACCTCCTTCAGTCATGTAATTCCAAGGTGGTTGCCCATCGTCCGCTCCAAATACAGTAACTAAAAACAAACATTTCAAAAAAAATTTATATATAAATAAAAACAGAAATAAGTTTCGCTTGACAAGCAAAGAAAAATGAATTTAAAGAAATATTAAGGACAAGATTGTGTTTGATAGACAACATTATTTTTATCGGTGTATGGAAAGACAATACAATCATGACATAAACAACATAATAAAATTTAAAGTAGAGCGTGCAATATTCTTTTCCTATATATATATACATAACTGGTGCTAACTAAAGCGCTTTACAATTTTGGACTTTCTCCAAACAAAAATCCACAAATAAAAATTTTTTTTTAAAAATAACCAAATGTCATTTAAAATTAAAAATAGCAAAATAAAAAATTTTTTTTAATTAAAAAAATGAATTAAATAAATAAATAAATAACGCACCTGCACATAAAGCCAATATTATTACCCGTAATCCGCACACCACTTTCCGGTAAATCATTTCTCCGCCGGCTCGGCTACCGGCGGTGCGCAACTGAGCTACCGAAACCTGACAATTTCAGCGGGAATGAACCGGTTTACGAGTCCACATCAGCTCACCTGAGGCTCGTCCAACGCCATCAGGTGCACTCCACGAGAAGGAGATTATCTGGCCTTGATTCGACACAACTATGCAATCCTCACTTGTCAATGTGACAAAAAAAATGATAATTTTTTTAAAAAAAAAAAAATCTTTTTTTTTTAAAAAAATTTTTATCGTTTGGAAAATTGGAGTTTGGAATTTTGAAATTGGATATGAGAGTTAGTTAATAACATAGCATGGAGAAATGAAAGTGTTACAACTCTGTGTCACTAGGATGAGGATGATGAAGGACGAATTGATCCCCTTAAACAGTTTTGCCAGCTTCCGCAGTCTGATAAAACTTTTAAAAGACATTACAAACGACTAAAGGTCTAATTAAAATGGATGTAAGTAGTGCAAAGATCTGGTCTGACCTCAACTACAACTCAACGGGGCAAATGACATCTAATTCGAATTGTTTAAAACAAAAAACGAAAAAATAAAATTTTTTTTAAAAAATTTAAAAAAAATTTTTAAAAAATTTAAAAAAAATTTTTAAAAAATTTTTTAAAAAATTTTTAAATTTAATTTTTTTTAGATATAAACATATTGGATTTTAAACCAACCTCGGAGATAACAGTTGCTGTGTTTTTTTTTTTACTTACTTATATTGGCAATTGCGAGTGAAAAATGAAAAATAAAATTTCTGGATGAAGACATGTCGAAGATTCCTCTTGCCATGTGCTGTGGATGCAGGGGCGGATGGAATCCTTTTTCAATGTTCGAGAGGCCAATTAAGCGCCAGGTGGGCGGCGCAATACAGACCAAATACACATAAGATGACCAAATTGGAGAACGGTTGGATGACGGGTTGACAAATAATCGGAGAAATGGTTGGAATGGGGAAAATGATGTGGTGTTGCGAGGGGCGAGCGCAGGAAGAGGCTGATCAGTTCGTGATTGCCGAAATGGTGGCTTTGCATCGGTGATTTTAAGTGATGCCAATTCATTCGAAAATTGCTAGATAGAATTTATGTGATACTGAAATCAGGACGGGAATAAGGATGTTGGGAGTACGAGTAATCTATGTGTCACGAGCAGACGACGGTATGAAAAAATTCGAGTTGACATCGTGACGTCCATTAACTCGTTGATCTGTCGATTTAAATAAAGTAAGAATAATTAGAGTATAAATAATACTGAATTAAACGACTTAAAATACGTACAAACCCTTTGAATTAGCATAATTTTGAAGTGAAAGTAGTTTGTATTAAAGTTGTTTGTGTTTGCTTTTAATCGTCGTTAGATGGCGCCGTGTTGTAATGCAATGGCGGCCATCATGAATGCGTGCACTAAATTTCCCTTTTTACGGATTTCTGGACTGGTAAATGTGAAATTAATTAACCACGGGCGGTGTTTGTGTCGGCATAAGAGTAAAATCGTTCTGGACAAACATCGAGCTGTTCGGGAATCGGAGGAAAACGACGATAATGATTTTTTTGGAATTATTCGAGGCGATGGGGTTAAAGATGCGATTCATCTCGAAGAGAACAAAATTGATCCGTTCAAAAAATACGATCGATTGATGCGAGGACCAGAACCGAATGAGAAAATATTCATAACGAGTTTCGGCAGCATTCGATTCGATGCCGATAATCAGCCAGGAGCAGAAAAGCATCACGGATTGACGTCAAAATTGGAGATGGAAAACGAAGACGAAATAACTGCGGCCAAACGGACCGAAAAGCGAATTAAAAAAGAAAAGGAAGTTGTTGGAACGAGGAGGCGGACAGATGAAGAATTGAGTGGAAAAGATTGCCAGATTGCTTCCTCAGCGAGTGAAAACTACGTGGATGAGTTGTATTTCGGGAAAGCAGTGATGGACGTTGACCAGGCTGAAAACATGCAAATTCGGGAGACCAAACAGAGAGATTCCAAACGTTGTGATATCATTGCGAGTGTTGAAGAAGGAAATTATGTTGATCGTGTTTATTTTGGGAATGTGGAGAATGATGAGAGGGAAAATGTGGACTTTGGAGAGCTAAAAAATGATGCAGTTGTGGACTTTGTAGAGGCAAAAAATGATCGAAATTTGGAGTTTGGAAGGCAAAAAAATGTTGATTTTGGAATTGTAAATGAAACAAATGTAGTCGGGATGGAAATCAAAGAATTAAGTGAAGAAAAATCCAAAGGAATGTCCGAAAAGGTTGAAAAGAGTAAAGAGAAATTGAGGCGTAAACTTGAAAAGGAGAAAGCAGGCGTGAAATCAGAACGAAATTCCATTGAATTAGTAAACAAATACGAACCGCTGGAGAGGGAAACGGCTGAGGAATTTATAGAGAAATCAAAACGGCATAAAAATGAAAAGAAAATGGAGACGGCGGGTAGAGAAATATTCAAAAATATCAAAAAATAATTAATTTCGTTTAACTTTTCTTAAAAATACAGGAAATGTCAACAAAATGGAAACAGCGGGTAGAAAAATATTCAAAAATATCAAAAAATAATTAATTTCATTTAATTTTTTCTTAAAAACACAGAAAATGTCAACAAAATGGAGACGACGGGTAGAAAAATATTCAAAAAAAATAGCAAAAAAATTAAACAAAAATTCATTTCATTATTTTTTTAAAAACAGGAAATGTTGTATCTCAGGTTGTAAATATCTACAAGGAGCCTGAATACGTGGTGCTGGAAATGTTAACGAATAGCGTCATTTACAACGATAGTATAAGAGAAATTCAAATTTACTAGAATGTTGCATTATTTTTTTTTGTAATACCATTTAGATGAGATTGTGGCGATTAATAAACCGTACGGATTGCCCTGCCAAGATGGTGAATACGCAAATTAGTATTTTTGAATCAATTTTGAAAAAATTATTTGGAATAATTTAGGTCCGAAATGTCATCACACGTTGCTGAAATTTCTACCTCAATTAGCGGAATTTCTCAACGAAAATTTAAAAACATTATATCCGGTTCACCGTTTAGATATAAACACAACTGGAGTTCTTCTCTTAGCCAAGTAAAAATCAAAAAAATTATAATTTTCTTTTAAATTTTTAAATTTTTCTAATTTTTAGGACAGAAAAAATGGCGGATTGCCTGAAATCGTTGTTCAAACAGCACAAGATGCACAAAACGTATTACGCCATCACCAAAAGAACCCCGGACCCACCACAAGGGATCATCAACATCCCAATAGCCGAAGGAAACATTTCTGGCCGCAGAAGAGTTAGTTAAATAAATAGAAATTTAAAAAAAAATTCAAACTGGAATAACAAAACAAACAGATGATCCTGAAACCCGATTACAACGAAATCACGAAAACAATTCTCTCAAAGAGTTCCGTACCCTGCCACGAAGCCAAAACCGAATACAAGGTCATCAGCACGTGTGATAATGCAAGTTTAGTCGAACTAAACACACGAACGGGTACGAAATAATCGATTTAAACCAACATTTTAGACTGAAAATCGACATTTTAGGCTGAAAATGTCGATTTTTAGGCTGAAAATGTCGATTTGTCAGTCTAAAATGTCGATTTTTCAGTCTAAAATGTCGATTTTTCAGTCTAAAATCTCGATTTTTCAGTCTAAAATGTCTAAAATTTTGTTATTTTTCTTAAAACTCAGGGGTGACTCATCAAGTGAGGGTCCATTTAGGCTTCGGTTTGGGTTGTCCCGTCCTCGGGGACCACAAATACACATCAATTACCAAACTCGTACCTCAAAAACTACCCGATGACATGCTGAAGAAACTAAATGTCCGCCAAAGCAAAGTGCGCGACTTGCCTTTGCATTTGCACGCTCGTTCCATTAGCATCCCGGAGATTGTCGAAGGAAGAAATATCTTCATTCGAGCCGACTTGCCTAAACATTTTCTGTGGGCATTGAAGAAACTCAAGCTGGGAAGTAAACGAAACAGAACGGATTAAAAATTAAAATAATATTTTTTAATGTGTTTCTCTGTCATGTTTACAATGAAATTTGAAATAATAAAAAAATGTTAATGAGTAAATCTTTCTGTTAGTAACGTTATTAATTAAATAGAATAGAATAATCGGTACATTTACCCTGCATAATTTAATTAAATTGGTCCAGTTTTTAAAACGAAATCGATTCACAATTCCTCGATCATGATCTGAATGCAAAACAAATCTTATTTACAATACAATTAGACGAACAAATAGTTTGAAATCTTAATAATTATTCCCGTCACAACCTTTAAAAATACCCGCAACATCCCCAATAATGGAAGCTAATAATTAAACAAAATGGCGGCCCAATGTTCGGATGCGTTATTATTATTATTATTGTTATTCTGATGCTGCAAACCGGATGACGACGACTAAGAATCACAGATAAATCCATCTTGAATTTCATTTACTTGTTTATGAATTTGAGCAAGCTGTTTGACCGCAGCTTGCAGCATAAAAATTGAAAAATAAAACATCGGGCGAAACTAAACTGGAAAAAGAAACTACGTCATACTACGTCATTCTATGTACAGAAGAGTCGTCAAAACTAAACTGGAATTTGTACAAACGTTAATGCTAGAGAGGAGTTGCCTCTAATAGCGAATCACTGAAGGAATCATCGAACACTAGTGAAGGTGACGTCTCGACTCGATAGTCCTGACCGCCTTCACTAATTGTCCTGAGCATTGGTGGGTGTTGGGTGTCTGGGGAGAGTCCTTCTGGGGGTGTCGATTCCGAGGAAGACGACGATTGTGTTGTGTAATTGTAGATTTCGTTGGTCAATTCTTCGGGGATTTCGGTATCTACTTTTAAATGAGTCGACAAACGTCGCAACCAAACTGCTAAAATCTCGAATGGCGGTCTAGAATTGAATTTAAAAAAAAAAAAAAATTAATATTTTGTTTTATTTTGTTTTATTTTCTTCACCTTTTTTCGGGATCCAAATCACAACACAAAAAGGCAATTCGATAGAAAGGCTCCGGACATTGCGCGCAAAATTTTTCTTTGTATACTATCATGTTGAGTCCGAATTCCGATGTCCTGGGTAAGTAATCCGGATCGGCCTGAACACGTCCTATAATCTTTAAAAAAAAAAAAATGAAAATTTTAGAAAATATATCAAAAATTTGATTATTTTGTATTTTTTAATTGGTCCAATTCAAACCTCGCAAACGACAATTCCGAATGAAAATATATCCACTTTTTCATCATATTTTTTTCCTTTCATCATTTCCGGTGCCATCCAATACGGATTTCCAACAACCGTGTATCGTTTCTTCCTCTCGTACTTGCGGGAACATCTCTTCCCGCACCGGTTCCTTTTCTCCACATGATTATTATCAGACATGATTCGTGCCAATCCGAAATCAGCCACAACGACGCTTCTATCCTCTCTAACCAAACAATTATGCGAGTTTAAGTCACGATGGATAATATTCATGGAATGCAGATAAGCCTAAAACACACAAAACAAATTAAATGCTCTTTGTCCAAGACATTTTCGGCGTTACCATTCCGAAGGCAATATCTCGAGCGAAGTTAACTCGCTCTTCCCACGGTAAGGGATCGTTCATGTTGTGAACTATATCTTTAAGTGTTCCCCCGCTGATGTATTCGGTGACTAGGTGAAGTTTTTTATCTTTGTACAGCACGCCGATGAACCTGAGAACGTTCGGATTATTCAAGTTCCTAAGGACAGCAACCTGCAATTTCAATTATTTATAATTTAATCATAAATTTAAAAAAATCAACCAAATCTTACTTCTTTTAAAAAATTTCTTTGCGCTTCTTCGTCGACCCTGTACAGCTCTTTCAACACCATCACTTCACCCGTTTCTCTAAGCGTCAACTAAAAAAGAAAAATCAAATAATCAATTTTTGTTTTACATAAAATAAAATATAAATTTACCTTAAAAACCTGTCCAAAAAAGCCTTTACCCAATAATTCTCCCTGGACTAAATCAGAAGCGCGAAATATTCGATGATTTTTCGGTTCCATGCGGAATGATTTCGTCCGCGACAAATCGTACGGATTTTTACTGCCAACCGAACTGGTCCTAACATCAAAAAAATTCAAAAATTCAAAACAAATTTAAAATTTTTAAACATTTTTTACGTTTCCGCTCGTGGCAGCGAAGTTGATCGCTCTTTGTTCGCCGAAGTTCGTTTTAATTGACGACTGCGACTCCCCGACGAACCAGAATTCGGTTCGTCTTTCTTGTAAAACAAATGTTCTCTCTGCTGCTCTCTTTTCGTGGGAAGCGTGAGTGGGAATGAGCGCTGACGTGCGAGAGAGTTTGGGTCGTGTTCAATTGTAAGTTGCAGGACTTTATTCGCAGTGCGAATTAATTCTTCAATCTGTTTTGAAAAAATACGTTCAGTTTTTTAATTGGTTATCGAGAAGTTGTGAAGCTTTACTTCATTGAGGGATTGATCTTTAACTGGAGTCCCGTTCACTTCGAGGATTTTGTCACCGATATGAAGTGACATCAAATCTGGGTTGACATCGAGTCTAAACAGGAAAACAAAACAAAGAATAATTCACCTTTGATTAACATTCATTTTCTTTATTTAATCCGAATATTAATGGTCCCGAATCCCTACGGTGGCTCAAGTTCGTCATTGCGATATTACGAAAAGTCGATTGTAATCGCCCAAAAAATTGATCTTTTTGACTAAAAAATCGACATTTTAGATTGAAAATCGAGGTTTTTGACTAAAAATCGACATTTTAGGCCGAAAATCGACATTTTAGGCCGAAAATCGACATTTTAGGCTGAAAATCGACATTTTAAGACTAAAAAGATCAATTTTTTTGTTTAAACTGTCCATTTCGTGTCGATATCTGGTCTAGATTGATATATTTTTTATGTAAAAACATCGATTTTTAGTTGAAAAATTTTAGTACCGAGAGTACCGATTTCCCAGGAGTACCAGAAAATCTTAAAAACCAAAAAAAAGAACCCTTACTCCGCAATATGAAGCCCTCGCGTCAATCCCTGTTTGAGAGAAATTCCTCTCCGATCATCCAGAGAAAGTTTAATCCCACGTTGGCAATCTGGTGTCGCTGGAATCTCAACCAATTGAATGGAATGCGGTTGCTTTACAAACGGAGACTTCTTCGTCAACGGTTGCATTTGTCGTTTATAGCAAAGGCCACTACAAAAAAAGCCAAAAAAATCAACCAACCAAAACCAGCAAACAAAAAAACATTCAACAAACACACCAATAGAGCTTCGAACGTTCAACTAACGCGTACGATTCACCATCCCCAATATAACTACCACAACTATTACAACGGAAGCATTCGGGATGAAATTTATGATCACCAGCCACCTACCAAAGAAAAACAAATATTTTTAAAAAAATATTCAAAAACCTCAAAATATACCCACCATGACTGGACCCGTAATAAATTCGCCACAATCCTGACATGCTTCACCAAACTTGGCCCAATAATCTCTTCGACAAAACAAGAAACCTTCTCTTTCGAAATACCAATGCGATAAGGACGTGTCGCACACGGAACATCTGCAATTTTATCTTATTTTAATGTCGTAATTTTAATTGCACGCGGAAATAACGATATTTTAGCTTCGTTAATACAAGGTTTTCGCAACTGGCAACTTAATTACGTGCGGGAAAAACTTGAAAAACGAATTTTTGCGCGCAGAATGTTTACTTAAAGCATCCGGTGTGCCACTCGGCGTTAAGTGCTTGCAAAAATTCTTCGTCGTCGATGGCATTCAAACAACAGGCACAAATAGATACATCGCCGACATCATCTGCGAAATAATGCGAGTTAGTTTATTCACTCGGTCGTGTGGTTATTGTTATTTGCGTTTACCGTCGACAGTTGAGGCGTCCTCCATATTCACTACATGGCCAACAACACCAAACAAAATTGTGTTATGGGCGATGAGATTTATGAATCGATTAAAATTATATCGGAAGATTCATGACGGGATTTTTTAATCGATTCTGTTGAAATAGCTGGCGATTTTTGTTAATTTTTAGTTTATTTAATAAAAAATATTTCGTCGGAATTTTTTGCATGTTGAGTATCGTAAATAAATAATTTGGATTTTTATTTACTGCGTATCGATACTATTTAATCGAATCGAAGTAGGATTCCGATACTGATGAGGCGCCATCTCGGGAGATTCGGCAAAACTAGTGTTGCCATCTATGGGTTCTTTTTATCACTTTTGGATAATACTGAATACAAATTTGCAAATTGCAATATGGATTTATATTTATTAAATCATAATCGTACAATATTCAATCAATAAAATTTGTTATTTGGTGACAAAATAGGGACTCTATCTTCATGCTGAACCTGATAATCACTCAATTGTGACTGATTCTGTTGATGCATAGTATGTGCATCAATGGCATAAACAGGTGGATTTATTGCATAATTCGAAGGATATTGGCCTGGAATTGGGTATTGGGGTGCATAAGTTGGCAAAATCTGCCCCCCACATGCATAAACTGTCGGATTAATCACAATCCCAGGAGTTTCAAACCCATTCTCGCCACAATTGCAACAATTGCACAAGTTGCTGCAATTTAGACCTGACAAAACAACATCCGTAATGCCAATACAAATCGAAACGAATAAGATTGGTAGATAGCGACTAGAGGTGTTTCTGCACACATTACAGATTTGGCTGGTGTCATTATTGTAGGTGCAGTCCCAGTCGCACACCCCTCCAATGCTCACCCACGATATTATAGCGAGAAGTAGACTAGGTAGAATGAATATTACACATCCAATAATCGACATAACAAGACTGACAACGATACATCGACGGTATCTTTGCAAGTCGTGGCCGCCAATCACAGCGATGAAGCCGAGCATCATGTGATAGGCACTGGATGCCATGACAAATGCATAGAGGGAATAGAAGCCGTCTAAAGCGAGAAATGTGAGAGAAAATCCAAGCAGAGCTCCATTAAGAATCACCAAAGTTCCACCTTTGAAAGAATGAGGAGTTAAATTGAAGAAAATGGAAATAAAATGTTGACTTACCACATCCGATTAGAGATTTGGATTTTTGAATGCTTATTGAATCCATCTGTGGAGTAAAGAAGTTGGGATGAGTGTTGGAAGGATTAGGGGGTTGTAATCCATTTTTTAGATTAAATTATTGCCAAATAATAATGAAATAATAAAATAATAAGAAGAAATAATCCTCTGCAGACTGGTATCAAGATTATTGCAAATGGCGCCTGATTTGATGATCTACCGCCTCAACAGTTGTACACGAGATATTTTTACAACTGCTGCGGCAGTCTAGAATAACCATAGCTTGATAGATTCGAATCATCGAGACAAATTGATTCGTGTATAGGACTTTAAAGTTTGATGAGCGAAAATAAAATAACAAACAATTTTACTATTGCCCTAGTGGTGATTTGGAACATCGAATTAAAGTCTGCTTTGATTAATCCAGGATCTAAGATCTAATAGATCCCACTCTTGTGGTTTTTTTTATTGGATTATAATGCAAATAGAATTATAATCTGTTGTGTGAAACAACATTACATTAAGGAATGTAGTGACAATTTTTACCTGCGCAATTGCATGTGTTCGTACTGTTCCAATTGATTTTGTTTTGCCTCGCGTGTTGTTTGAACCATAGGATGAAATAACTTTTTGTGTCCTGTGCATTCGTGTCCGCATAGGAAAACCGCCCACTGAATTTACATTCCGCATTTATTTTTCCCCGAATGGATAATGGACCTGACCACCCTTTTCGCGCGACTTTCAAAATCCTAATTTTCAGCTTTGGTTTCCCCTTGATTTTTGTTGATGGCCTCTCCTACTAACGTTTCCTGTCTTGTGGGACCAGGTTGTATCAAAAGGTGTTTATTTGTATTGTGGTGTAACATTCCAAACAATTCAAAATACATTTTGAAAGAAAGAAATAAATAATAATGAGAATGAAAACAAAAAAGAAACAAAGAAAACGTGATTTTAAAAGGTAAAAACATGTTTTTAAAGGGTAATAACATGATTGTAAAGGGTAAAAAAACTTCTAAATGTTTTTGAGTTACTTTGCCATATCTTCACTTCACAGAATGGATACTTCACCGCCATCTTGAATATGGGCGGAGCCAACTGACGACACGAATCCCTGGTGGTGGCCATGGAGGTTAAAGCAGCAACAACATAACGAAATAAGATTTGTTACAACGAAATAATTTCGTTACAACGAAATAATTTCGTTACAACGAAATAATTTCGTTACAACGAAATAATTTCGTTACAACGAAATAATTTCG
>JAQIXU010001507.1:0-16911 GCA_034701245.1 Strigamia transsilvanica | reverse complement strand
TTTAATTAAAAATTTATCTAAAAAAAATATATTAACAGTTAACTCAAAATATTAAATAACAATTCGATACGAGCAATAAATAAAATTGTAATAATTTACTGCTTTGAAAGTTTAGAGACTTATTTAATTAAAAATTTATCTAAAAAAAATATATTAACAGTTAACTCAAAATATTAAATAACAATTCGATACGAGCAATTGTCGATTGGTAACACAATAATTAGGAAACCACAAGTATATTCTATTTTATCACCAGTAGGTATTGCATTGCTGTATTGGGGTTTCACCACAGGATATCTTTTTTCTGTAAGTAAAATTATATATGTGTACAAATACGAATTATATTTATTTTTAACAAATTCTATTTACTCTGACACCGAAAAGGACGAGCCAATTCTTTTTGATAGTCCACAAGTACTTGCCACCTGTTTTCTAAGCAAATAATTAAGTGGTCGTCACTATTGATGCTATGTTTAAAGCCAAAATCACAATGAAAAAGCAGCATAGCATTCTCCTTGAATGTTTTTCTGTTTTCTTGTTCAGGTGGGTAAGTGATCATCACATTAGGCGAAGGCGATGGTTTCCTACAATCTATTAACAGAAACAGTTATAAAATGAATTGCTTCACTTATTTTGTGGTATAACTAATTACCTGCCTCGACCTCGTGACAATTAAGAAATAAATTAAAGAGAATTGAGAAGAGAAAAAAAATTATGTTCTCCATTTATAAGTCTCAAGCAGTTAATGTCCTAAAATATTCACAAACTACGTAATTAAATTTTTTCTGAAAATCAACATTTCTGAAAATAAGTAATTTGAGCCGCATCATTTAAATAAATTAAAACATTTAATGGTCTTAAACATTATAACAAAGATTGTATTTCCTTTAGACTGATAATATTACTGGTGAGTTTACAAACAAATAGAAACCTTTGGTTTTACAAGGTCCCAAAGTTTCTATCAACAATGCCGCGAATTTTAACATGCAAATTGTTCGAACACAGCATTGTAAACGCAGACGCAACAAAGTAGACTTCAAGTCTACTTTGAAATTTCGCATGCAAACTGTTGCTTAGCGAAATTTTGCATGCAAATTGTTGCGTTCACTTCATTGTAAACGTGAAAACGCAGCATTGTAAATGAGCCTAAGTGCTGCAACGCTGTTTCAGGATAAATTTTGTATAACTACAAATATAAATTTATATTTTGTTCCTATCGCAATTTGTTATTTCTTCCTATTTCCTTCCCCGGCAAAGTTGTTTCAACCAAATTATTTTGTCTCATTGTTCACCTCCTTTCCCATTTCAGGTTCCACTATCTGTCCTCGGAGATCGCTTCTGATTGATTGAGACCTGGATGTAGAGTTTGGGGGAGTGGAAGCGGATTAAAAAAAAAAACAGAGCAACTAGACGAGAGTGAATTTTAGACGAGAGTGAATTTTAGAGATTTTGATATTGATGTTTGATTATTTCTGTAAATTGTAAAGAATATGACTACTAGTTTGGAAGTTGTATGTATGTAAAATACATACAACGCAATTCTCAGGATGTTCTCCTGAGAATTCTTCCCTCTTCTGCAACAACATTCAAGAAATTTAAAACACAGTAAAATTGAGAATGTTTAATTTATACGAAATAAACTGATGTACATTTAGAGGAGTTTGACTCCAACTCAAGAATGTTTCATACTGATAAAATGTTAAATTGTTAATACACTAATGTAATCATTTTAATTACATATAACTTGATAGAACTATGATAGTAGATGATTACGACCCAAAACAATAAATGAAATTCAAACTGAAAAATTCCTATTTGGATAGTAAAAAGCATGAATAATTTCGTCACACAACCGGTTGTCCCACAGCCCAAGGACCCGGTTCAAACAAATAGACAATTAAAACGCGTCATAATTTATTCTATTTAGCATGACTGTAGCACGATCAATTACGTCACAGCGCCAACCACCAAAACCATCTGGAAAACAATAGATTAGGCTTCCCAGCGGTGATCCAAGATGGCCGACCTGCAAACCACTAACAGGTCATTTATAACAACTTGAGCGTCCTGTGAACGCTAACGTGGACCGATTGTAACCAAATTTTAGACACACCATCGCAATTGACCAGAGTATTAACATTGCCTTTCAGTAGAATTCATTCAACTTTTAACTAATCCTTTCTTGGACTCTGGCTATGAATCAGAGGATTATACTCTTCCACTGGGGTGTGCACTTCCACTAGGATAAACCAATTTTAGAATTATTTGGAAAAAAATTGGACAAATAATAAAGTTATTAAATTGAAAAATTTATAAAAATAAAATACAGTCATTACAGTTACCAAGGGGAAGTTTGGTAAATTATTACCAAACTATATAATAATGTTAATCATGTTTAATTATACTATTTTGGGATTTTATTGTATAAAAGTGGGGAGTTGTATACTAGACAGAGTGAGGAAAGCGAAGACAACAAGATCTCAAAGCGGATTGGTCGAGACATCGGAAGACTGAACAAACATCGAGTTTGGATCGCAAGGCTGATAATGACTGTACGAAAGTCGTTTGGGGTTATAATGCAGTAAATTGTTTCTGTTTTGCGGATTGTGTTGATTTTATGTAAAGAAAGAATTGTAATCGTGGAATTGATGATTTTGCCGCTACTCGGCACTGACTATGTATGAATCATACTCTCTATAGTAACAAAATAAGAGCGATTCTTTTTATGAATGTTAAATTAAATCAGTTGTTAAACCACCGTGTGTGAGAGCAGAGGTGTGAAAAATAGGCGTCACATTTTTTAGAATCGAAACAAATAGAGAACGCAAAACGAACTTAAACATTAAATATACGGAGATCAAAAGGAGATTATACTTTATTTTAAAAGCAATACAAAACTCTGTGAAGAGACAACATCGAAGGATGAATACTCAGCCATGAATTGGCGTAATAAAGACAACAAACTAAACATGTTTCCAAATAAATTGCTTCAGAGACAAGATAAACGGAGAGTGAAACAACAACTTTTCTGTTGCACAAATCACGGCAACGAATTTCGTCGCTGTAGTCGTTGTCCTAGTCCTCGTCCTGGTCATCGTCGTTGTCGTCGTCGTCCTGGTCCTCGTTGTTGTCGTCGTCGTCCTGGTCCTCGTTGTTGTCGTCGTCGTCCTGGTCCTCGTTGTTGTCGTCGTCGTCCCGGTCCTCGTCCTGGTCCTCGAAACTCACTCTAACTAACTTTTACAAATAAAAATTTCAATTTCATTAATTAAAAAAAACATATCTGCTGGAACATTGCTTGTAAACACGTGATACACCCAGCCTTCGTTATACGCTGTGTAATTATGTCTAAATTTTGATATACTGTACACCCTAAGATTTCCGACATACGGCCAAAGAGTTGGGAAATTTCCTAACGAATCAGGAGAACAGCCCCTGATTCATTATACGGTACAGTATTTCGCACTGCGGCCGACTTTCCTGGCCGTATATCGAGGGTTGGGTGTAAGCAAATGTTGAGTAATTTAAATTTCAATCTTTTTAATTAAAATTTCATTATTATTATTTATAATAATAATTGAAATTTAAATTTAAATTACTCAACCTTTGCTTATTTAGAAACTCTTAATTAAATGTTCAATTTTTTTCATTAAAATTTCAATTTGTATTATAAAATTTCAATTTTTCTCATTAAAAATTATTTCCATCAAAATTGCAACTTATCTCATTACAAAAAATCTAAAAAACAACTCCTTACTTGTGAAACAGGCTCCACAAACTCATCTTCCTTCGCTTTAATCAAATAACAGCACTTCCTGAACCACTTTGCATGTAAAACCCACGGATCATCATTTACTTCCCAATTCTTCAACCCACCATCACAATAAAAACATCTCACATGATCGGTTACCCCCACATAAAAAAAACCCGCCTTCGCCAACAACCACGGCTCCATTGGAATCGCTTTCGGCCACATCTTGTACGTATACAACCGACTCTCCAGCGTCTCATAATCCGGATGCCACGGATTGTTCCAAGTCGGGGGCCTTGGAACATTCCACAGACTGTGCCCGCACCTAAACTTACAATACTGAGTATGTTTCCAATGCGCGACGTCCGGCTTCTTCCCCGCCTCCCATTGGCAGATGCTCGCGTGACAGAAGAAACATTGCACTTTTTCGTCGTCCGGCAGGTAGAAAAATCCCTTTCGCACCAAATATTCAGGTTTGACCACCCTTGACTGCCACCCCTGGAATGTTTTCAGTCGGCTGGCTTCATTCCGTAAGCTATCCAGACTCATCCATGTCTTTTCACCCAATCGGTCAGACGTGGTGACCGCTTGCACCGGAATTAGAAGGGTATTAGGCCTGGACGTCGACGGCAGCGACAAATCCGCGGCCGACTGCAATGATTCTTTGATCTGGTTCGGTGGGGATGTGTACAGGCTGGCTCGTTGTGCGAAAATCGGATCATTGTCGGATGTGTGCGTCACGAAGTCGCAATTTGGATTCATAATGGCGTGCTCTTGGTTGACTTGGTACTTGTCATTGTTGTCTGTTTCGACTTTGGTGTTGTAGTTGTTGGCGAAAGTGGAAATCGTGTGAATTTGTGCTGAAATTGATGTCAATTCGTCATCCATCGTCGTGTTGTCATCCATTATCGTGTTGTCATCCATTATCGGTGGTTGTTCTACTTAAAAAAAAGAAACAGGGTTTTAATTATTCATACAAACGGAGTTTTAATTATTCATACACAACAACAGCATTGTGTCATCGACCTATTACCCAATCTCTCAAAAAAATTAGTAACACATTATTTTCGAAATCAATTTCTTAGCAGTTTATTAAATAAGACTGAATACTAAGAAATTTCCCGACTTGACTTTTTGGCCGTACATCGAAAATGTTGGGCCGTAAATCGAGATTTAGTCATAATGGGCGGCTGAAAAGCGAGGCATGAGTGTATTGTCACATAACAGTGGAATAACAAAGTATTTAAAGAAATATTATAAACTTTTTGGACAAGATTTTAATTATTATAAACTTATTGGACAACATGGACTATGAAAAAAAAGGGATTGTTGGCAAAGTGTTTATCCCAGGAGCTTATTTTTTTTTTTAAAAAAAAAGCTAAATTTTCACACTATTAAATGGTATGAACGAGTTCATTCCAAGGTAAAATTCCTAGAACTCAGCAGTAAATTAATCAATTACAATTTCAGAAAAAAAATATTATTATACACTTTTGTTTTTGAGAATTCTTGATTTTCTATTCATCGATCGAAAAGAAATGAAAAGAATCTTTTGTTTTCCTATAATAATGATGATCCACCCGGAAAATACAATATGAACTTGTACTTCATATTTGTGTTAATCAATCCTGTGATGATTACTTGAATTATTTCATTATATGTTAATGAATTAAATCAATCAAATTAAAATAGGAAACTCCAATTGGACAAATAATAAAGTTATTAAATTGAAAAATTTATAAAAATAAAATACAGTCATTACAGTTACCAAAGGGAAGTTTGGTAAATTATTACCAAACTATATAATAATGTTTCTCTAGTATTACTGAAGAGTAATGAATCATTTCCGGTTAACAACCAAAAAGTCAGAAAATAAGGAAATAAAGCCCTTGATTCGTTATAATTTACGAATATTGTAACGTTCCGGTATTTAAGACACACATTTTCCAGTACAGTGTAGCTTTCACTGCAACAACATCGATACAAAGTCAACACCGGAAAAAAGTAAATTTTCCAAATTTCAATCACTTCTAATAACAAAAACGCCAACTGAATAAAATATGACACTACTGTTTTATAACTCTGAATTATTTTCAATTAAAGATAATTGAAATAAAATAAAATATTGCGATGGAAAAGTAATTTCAAAAATAACTTTTTATTTACATTTAATAAAATCATCTAATTAATTTTTATCTACAGTTGAATTTCACATCGCGAGTTATCATGAACATTCAACGTAGCAACGTTAAAAAAAATACTCATTTCACTAATAAACTTCCAAATATGACTGAAATCCATTGACTAATAGAAAATACGATTTAATTTGAGTGTTTTACTCCCTTTCTCGCTCGAATCTCACTAATTAAAGGATTTTTGAATGATTAAAAAAATGGATAAAGCCAACTCACCACTATCTCGGGTTGATGGATATACACGGGGTGGACAAAGTCCACAGATTAATCTGTGATGACGTAGTTGTTCAAAAAAGGAAGCTATTAACTACTTAAATTGTTCACTTTTGCAATCATATACTGTGCGTAAAACTTTAGGTTAAATCTTTGATGTGACGTCACCTTGTTTCCTGTATGATGACTTCACACAGGCGGCAGATATCAAATGAATTAATAATACAGGAAAAATATTGAAATGTAAATAGGGTTTTATTGCGTGTACGGATTTTTTATTATGTTTGGTGTATTTGTTTGAAAGTTTATTGTTAATTTATTTTGTATCTTTGTTTGTAATTGTTGTGGATGTTTACATTTATAACTGTGTATTTTACCACCAGTGGCGCTGTAGTTTTTCAATGACCACGTCCGTTTTTGGTTCGTGTATATAAACCAGTGTTTAGTGTTGTCAAGTTTTTACAGATACCGAAGACGGAACCGGACCGCAGTGCTCGCGGTTCGGTGAAACTGGATATCACCATTTTAAACTTTTGAAATTGTTTTTTAATGGCTGACTGATTTGATATAGTTCACGCTGCTTGTTTCAGCTGCGCCGGGCTGTCTATTTTAATTGGAATTAAGCTTATGATTTGAGGAAGTGTTCGGGGAAAAAACGACGTAAGTTATTTTGAAACTAAATTTTAAACAATTTGTGCAAAGATTACATATTTAAACTGATTATACCCGTTTTACTGAATTGTAATCCCGAGTATAGTTGTAGACGAAGTGGGTACAATTTCGAGTGATTTTTTTTTAGTATGGGTTGAAATGGGTCAAAATTATGGGTCGAGCCTGGATTACGGTTCGGTGAAACTGGATATCACCATTTTAAACTTTTGAAATCGTTTTTTAGTGGCTGACTGATTTAGAATAGTTCACGCTGCTTGTTTTTATTTTTATAATTTTGTAGCGTTACTTATCTTGAGCTACACTATGTTTATTCATCCATGTTTTTATTAGGGGGTGTAAAATCCAACTCTCTACCTCCACGTGGTCACCCCTGGATAAACTGAGTGCATGACTTGGCTCAGTGGAACCAAAAGAGAGCTCTGGTCATTTGTAAATGTTTGTTTCTAGTTGTATTGTAAGACCACATTTCCCCACATGGATGTGGCATTTACATTTTATTTGTGCAATACTACGGTGTTTTCATTGAATTTTGCAAAATTTAGTGAACGACTTTCTTGTTTATGGGGCAGCAAATCCAACTCTATACCCCCTCGTGGTTACCTCCACCCCGACCCACTGGATCATTGAATCTAATGGTATTGAATGGGAGCTCTTGTCGGTTTAGATTGTCTTTTTTTTCACTTCCATTCAGTTGAAATCAGGATATTGAGATTCAGTAAGACTGCATTCCAGTATATGAATGTAGCATTTATCAATTGTCCAAACTGTGGATAATATTGGTACTGTAAGAATACATTCCAATATAGCTTTTTGGGGTGGGGCTGACACTATAAAATCTAATGAACATCAGAGTGATTGGGTTTCCACGGTTCGCCACAATTTGATCATTTAAAATCTTTTTGTTTTCAGCTGAAACAGACGTCAAATTGAGTTTATTACTTACAGTGTTGACATTTTATTTTTTGATTGATGTGATAACTTAATACCCAACAAATAATGTGTTTAGAAGGGGACATCACAGTGAACATTACCATTATAATGGTCTACTACCACTCATCTTCCACCGAATTAATGCCACGGTGTTATATTCGAATACAACACCACACACTTTTTATGAAACTTCTGCAAAGTAGACAGAAACTGGCAGCATTTTGCACTTTAAATCTGCATATTTATGTGTAAAAATGATCGACATTCGATTTAGGTGCAAAACTGACCCCTTTAAGCACAAAAGCGCAAAATTGGCCACTTCAAGTGCAAAGCATAACATGGGTCTCGTCTGGACAGCAAATCGCCAAACAGCGTAACCTGCCATCAGGGACACTGGCAAAACATTTAAATAAAATGAACGCAATGGCGAAATGGCAAAACATTTAAATAAAATGAACCAAATGGCGAAATTGTTACCCAAAAGCGGTCCAATGGCGAACATAACTTGTTTTGCCATTTGGACCGACCAAAAGTCGTTGGTATTGATGTGTTGGTATTGCAATGGACCATGCACCAATTTTTGAAATATGCAGATGATTAATTTTAAGACTAAAGTGTAAAACTGACCATTTAAAGCGCAAATATTCAAAACTGACTGTTCTATGTGTAAAACCAATCATTTCAGGTGCAAAATGTTTTTCACCTGCAAGCATCATACTGTACATGCAAGCATTGTGTACACAAGGAAAGGACAAACCTACCCAATGCATCATTTTGGGCTGCTGTAAGTTTCTCAAAATTGATCATCTTCCTGTTTAGTTCTTCATTTTCTTCAGAACCAAACAAAATTAAATTCTCTGCACTGTAATTAGTTTCCAATTTTTTGGTTCGACACTCCAATTGTTCAATCTTCTTTTGTAGTTTCTTTTCGACGTCATTTATGCGTTGTTTATGTTGGAATCTTTATGTTGGACAAAAATGATACGCAATTGAGTTGAAATATATACAAGAAGTGTTTATTGAAAATTCTTTCTTCCCCCAAAACGACAAATTGCAATAAATGGTCAAAATATATATTTATCAAAACTATGCAAAGAGTTGGCCGAGTGGCCCCAGCTTTTACATGATATTTAGACAGATATTATCAATACATTATACTTTATTATAACTAGTATAATTGTATTTTTAAATCATTAACAAAAATTCCATTGAGACCACATGTTGAGAGTATCTTTAGTGACAATGAGAATTAAAACTGAAAATATCCATGCTAGTAAATATAAATTACATGTTTTACAACTTAAAGTTAATTAATCCTCTAGAATTTTCTACAAAAATTGTTAGTTACCCCTTTTATATATTTTAAAGAATAGATAAAACCACATTCAGCCTATTCTTAATTTTTCGTTACTTGAATGAAGTTGCCTTTCATGGTAGAATTGTTTTATGTTATCCCTCAATTCTTGAAAATCAAGAAGGCAAATTTCAAATAATAGTAGAAGCGTAACTCTCTGGTTTGTACTCGTCCTTTCGTCTACAATTTTTTTGCCGTAACTTTAGGAGTAAAAAACGATCTGCAGATGTCTTATAATTCTTTTCCCGGTCTGAAATTTCAAGAAAAATTTTAATTTATACAGGAATAATTAAATAAATAGTTAATAATTACTCATAAATAATTACTCATAAATTTATTCTGCAAGAAGTTCAGAAGGGAACTTCTGACTTTCACACTATCTGTCTAAATGGGTAACAGACTGCAACACACTTTACAGCCAATATTGATAAATACCTCATTACTGAAGCAGGAATTGCAAATCGCAGGAACTACGAATTCCATGTCTTCTTGAGACTTGAGAATATTTATAGAATTTCCGAAGCAGTTATTTTATTTGAAATCACTTCCATCTGTTTGTTATTCAGAATAACACTTTCATTTATTGGAGGGTATCTCCCACCACTAGCTGATGATATCATTTGAATTGAATATATTAGATCTATAGGATTTACTGATGCTAAGTTATCACTGTTTGATCTAACAGTCTCAGTGTTCTTTACAGTAGTTTGCTACCCTGTAAAATTTTGATTGGGTTGTGTATTAATCCTCTTACCACCCATACATACTCGTGTCAAATGGCCTATTTTTCCACAATTGTAACACGTTGTGTTCATAAACCTACATGGTTCGCCTCTGTGATCACGACCACATCTTCTGCAACCAGAAAATGGTATGCGTTGGTCCATTCGTTGGTTCCGTGAAGGTTGATATCCCTGTTGTACTCCATATTGCTGCTGCTGATAATTCTGCATATATGACCTTAGGTTTGCTTGTTGTTGTTGTTGTGAATTTCTCTGCTGTGCTTGCGATCCAAATCTCTGTTGTTGTGTTCGAGAATTCCATCTAACTCTATCGTTTCCACTCGCATTTCCCGTTTGCAGCTGTTGCAATGGCACCTCCGTTGCCACAGATGTACGTAGATTCGCTTGTGGTGAATGGTCAAGGAGATACTACAGCATTTATATTCTTTCCTTGATACACCAGTTGTCCATGTGCAGCTGTTTTTGCAATTCTTGCTAACTTAACAGCACTATCTAAAGTCAAGGTGTCTTACTCCAATAAGCGTTGGCGTAATTTGTCATTGTTTATGCCATGGATTAGCTGGGTAAGGATTGCATCTTCTAATAATAAAATAAAATAAAATAATAATAAAATAATAATAAAATAATAATAAAATAATAAAACATAATAAAACATAATAATAAACATCAACTAATAGAAAATACTATTAAATTTAAGTGTTTTACTCCCTTTCTCTCTTCGAAACTCACTAATTAAACGATTTTTGAATGATTTAAAAACGAATAAACCCAACACACCATACTTTCCACCATCTCGGGCTGATGGATCTACATAGGATGGATAAAGTCTACAAATTAATCTGTGATAACGTCGTCGTTCAAAAATGGAGGCTAAGATTATTAACTACTTTAATTGTTCACTTTTGCAATCATATAATTAATGATTCAGATACGAGACGTACTTCTTAACATCTTTTATATGTGTACTGTGATTTCCTAAAATAATCAGACAAGAGATATTTCCTTTTGAATTCTTGATTTTATTGGAAGATTTCATGAGAGGAAAAATACGTTATTGACATTTTCCCTGGTTAAAAAAAAAATCAATCATAAAAAGTTTCTTTAATTTAAAATAAAATCCATAAATTCATAATTTTGAATAAAGAATGAAAAAAAAATTATTTAACGTTTGATGATAAAACAAGAACCTGTTGTTTTTAAAGTATTTTCAGTGTATTGTTTTGAACACTAAAATAAATATAGCGCATCCAATCAGAATTCGTAGGTCAGCCATATAAATACATAAATATATATTATTCAGGACTTGACTAACAATTCAATTATTAATCTTTATTGACGAGAAAATTTTAACAAACTGATAATTAAAGGAAATTTAACAATTTAACAATTTAATTGAGATCAATTGAATTAAAAATTCAAATTGAATTTAATTAAAAATTAAATTTAAAAACAGGAAATTTTTTTAAAAGGTGGATATATTTAAAATTTGGAATAATTAAATTTTAATAATTAAAATAAAAACAAATTACATGATTCGAACCAATTGATTTCGAATCACCGACTACTTGAAATTAAAAAAAAACAAAAAAAAACTGTCGTCATAAATCAAATTAAAAAAAAATAAAATAAAATGAGGAAAATGAGAGTGGATTCAGATGCGCCACCGTACAGTGGCGCTATCTCTTGACGAGAAGTGGAAACCGTAAAACGTTAAAAACACTAAAATCGGACGATTTGTGGCAGAATTTAATGGAGAAAGTGGTGGAAAAATATTCTACAACTGAAATTGGTCAGAAAACATCCCACTGACGTTTACCAAAGAGGAAGGGGAAGGAAAAAACGGCGAAAGAGGAAATTTGGAGAGGAAATGGGGAGGAGCCAAAACTTTACACAGTCCAGCAAGTGTTTTGCAAATTGTCCGCTAGTGGTGCTGTAGCAAATTGATTCGATGTTCTTTGCGTGTCTACAGAAAAAGTGAGCGTGTCACTTCCAAACAGACGACACGCCGCTATAGTTTACGAACTGTAAACCTATGTTTTAAAAGTTGATTATAAGTACTTATGTTTTATTAGTTTTTTTGTAGTCTCTTTCTCGACCTTCATCTAGAACTTGTTGCTTAATGATGTATATGCTCCATAAGCTTCCGTAATTTGAAAGCATTACTGCTATAGTAAATGACACAAAGTCTTCTTGTTTCGTTTTCTCAGGGAACATGGACCTTTTATTGCCACACAGCTGCTTTGTTACACTGCTTTATGATCACTGACTGTTATTTCTTATTTAAAATTCCACTCTCTTTTTTTTTACAATATAGATGGCAAAACGTACATTACATCAACGCCGCCAAGCGACGTGTTTTGAATTATTTACGGTTTACAAATTTCAAATAAAGAACATCACTTTTACAACACTTTATTATACATAAGCTGTGATCTTCACTGCGCCGTCTAATTTCGGCCCACGTGGGCCGGTACGTAGCACACGCCGTGATACGTATTATGACCGATCGGCGGGTGGGATGATTTTCTGCTATAAAAAAAATTTACCGAATAAGCAAAAACATCATGTTCTCGCAAAATGGCGACGGTATAAGAAATGGAAACACTTACAAGTTTTTGCTCCAGGGTAAAGGCATATAAGTTCATCCTCTTCCACTGGAAAAAAAATCGGATTTTCAAAAGAAAATACATTTTAAATTTAATGCCATACTTCTTGGTTCATTTTTTTTGGGTTTTCAATAGGCCAAAAATTGAAACACTTACGAGTTTTTGCTCTAGGGTACATGCATATATGTTCCTCTTCGGCAACAAGGAATTTTGAGTAACACAAAGCTGCACACACACACAAGTACAAATATTTGTACATCTTGTCGTTTGTATCACTGAAATGAGATTTTTCCACCTTATTTATACAGAAAAAAAAAGACGAATATTTGGAGTTTGATTATGAATTCCACGAATCAAATGAATCATTTTATGGTTAATTAGACGAAATAAATGTTTTTGTTTACAAATTTAATGTAGAAAATCACATTCTTCCGATTATTATGTAGAAATGTTTTACAAAATAAACTTATGGAATGAAGTTTTTCAAACCTTATTACATCACGTCGACAGGTTGTGATCAAAAAAGTTGGCCGTAAAGCAAAATGCCGTATAACAAATCGGATGGGGGTGTTTCCCCAATTCTTTAAGAATTTTCCCAACTTTTTGGTCGTAAGTCGAAAATGTTAGGTCGTCTTCCAATATAGTTACTGTTTATTTTTTTATTTAGAGTATATTTGACGAAGGTTGAATTTTGACAATTTTAATTGTACAGATGAGTGAGTATCAAATAAAATTTAAGTACCGGTTGTAATTTAAATTCTTTAATTGCCTATCGGTACATTAACTTTTCTTTTAAAATTCAAAAGCAGTATTTCGAACTGACAAGTATAATTTCATATTAAATTAAACGTTACTTTCAAATAAAGAGATTAATTCACTTTTATTTTCTTTTGTGTGAACAAACCTTACCTACACAATTGTGCTGCAGACAGTTCGCCTGCTACGACCACGGAGGACTACGACAGTTCGCCTGCTGCGACCACGGAGAACTAACACTGATATCCGAAGTCCCAGAAGATGGTGCGCCTGTCCGGGTTACTACAGTTCCTGTTTGCCTTACGGGTCGTGCAGGTGTTTTAATATCGAGTCCAAGTATTTTTTTTTTTTTTTTTGAAAAAACCTGATTGTAATTTAATTATTTAAAATTCTTGATTGTAGTTAAATATTATCGTATCGTAAATGGATCCTTTCGCCGTTCCAAAGCTTTTAAATGACCATATCAGCGCTCCGAGACAGGTGGATCGATTGGACTACGTAGTTTTGGACGCTACGCAAGTTTTGGCAATAGATTTAATTTTGCAAGAGATACGAGATTTAAAAGCTACCTTAAGTGGTTTACAACAGCAGCAGGTCGTCGATGAAGTGGACCAGGTTTCGCCGGAACCGCCGGTCGTGTGCCACCAGGCCCCGGTCACGACACCTTTGAGTCCTGCTCCAGTTTCACGTTTCGATTTTGGAGCGGTGGAGGACGTTCCCACCACGTTTGGGACTGAATTGTCACGTTCCTTGGAATCACCGCCACGTGAAAGTACATCCATGGAAACTGTGTTCAAATTACTGAAGCTTCAGGACGGAATTTCGAAAAAAATTCAAGATTACGTTTTGCAAGCGGTAGTTCCACTTTGTCAAACCATGACTGACATTTCAACGGAAGTATCCCCCGGGCCGACCCAGACAAAGATGTTACACCAAATTTCGAGTGCATTGGCAATTTTGGGCGGAACAAATGCACAATTGAACGGGAAACGTCGCGCAGATCCTCAACCGATGCTTGCTGAACAATATAAGCGGCTCTGCCTGGACCAGGAGTTCTTTTCCCTCAATTTATCTGGCCCAAACGGTCAAAATCGAATGGACGATCAGGGAACGTTATCCAAATATATGGCAACGGTGACGGAGGAGGAAAGCAAACGGGAAAACACTAGCGAAGGAGCATGTGCACAAGAAATGAATTCATGTCCCTTAAGGGTAAATAAAATGTTTATGTATGAATCTCTTCGCATTTCTTTACGCCTGGTGGTGTGGTCTCGAAAATATCAAATTGGGTCCAAATTTCTTCGGATGAGTACTTAAATGATATTAAGTTCGATTTATTTCGAAAAGTTTGACAACTGATCCTAGATTGGTTTATTGCTTGCAAACTCATCAGATTCTGCTGCCAGATCGACAGCCACTAAGGATATGTTGGAAGTTTAATATAATTTCTGTGATTTAACTGACAGAAGGGCAAAATTTATGTCCCATGTTACCTACTCTTACACTCAGTTCGTGTAATTTAAAATTTGAAAAACTTTAATTAAAATTTGCGATGCCAATATTGACTTGCTTAGAGAAGGAGATTTTTTTTATTCAATTGGAGGTATCTAACTTCATTTTTCGGTGGCGTATATTACAGGGAAAGAAAATGTGGTTGCAGATCAATTGTCTAGGAATTTTGTCTCCACAGACAGAGAATGGAATCTGGATGATCGTGTTTTAAATCAATTAACACAAATTTTTTGCCTGTCCAAGATTGATCTTTTTACCATTCATTTAAATATAAAATTATTAATTTTTTTTCTGGAGGACCAAACCCCAGGCATTTAAGGTCGATGTATTAACACGTCTTTGGCACAAATTTTGTTATATTTTTTTTCCCTTTTAATCTTATTAACAGGATCCTGCTAAGAATTCATCGGGAGAAATATACAGGTCTGACGATCATGTCCCCTTGGACGACGCAAACCTGGTTTTTGGGGTTGCTGGAAATGCTGGCAGCAATTCCGTTTCGATTCCCGACCAAGGGCCAGTTGTATCTGGTCCACAAACCGAAGGATGTGCCAAAGTTGAATTCGGAACTGGTACCCCTTGGTCACAAAATTTCAACGGACCCATTACAAAAAAATTTTCAGCAAGCGCCACCAGCTTGTTCGAGAAGGACTTGAACACATGTACCGTCGCAGCTTATTCTACAGGAATTAGGAGGTGGGCGAAATTTTTACGTTCACAACAGATTACTACCAATTCCGACTCTGTGATTTTAGTAGTAAATTTCATAACGTCTATGTTTAATAGTGGTTTGTCTCTTGCCATGATATATACTACCTTGACGGCCATCACAGCCACAAAATTAATCTCCCCAGAGACACGAAAGCACTTCGATGTGCTGAGAGTTCTGCGTGAGACGGCTACCTTGCGTTCTGCCTCACCTCAGTTCAATCAAACCTGGGATGCTGGTTTGGCCTTGGCGGAATTGCGTTCGCAATGGCCGCACGAGCATTTAGGCTGGAAAAAACTGCAAATAAAACTTATGTTGTTAATAGCTCTGGGTTCGTCTTATAACCCCTGTATATTGACCACTTTGCAATCATTAACATTATCTGATTTGGTGATCACGGAGGGAATCGCAATTTTTCGACCACCTGCTCTACGAAAGACATCGAGGTTTGATATTCCTCCTAAATTACGATTGATGGCCTATCCTTTAGATGAGAGAATTTGCCCTTTAAAAGCTTTGTCGGATTTTATCCTACAAACAGAGAAGGTGCGAAAAGAAAAATCCCTTTTTTTGAATCAAAGGCGACCTTTCTCATCGGCATCTAAGGTTAGCATACGTAATTGTATTAGAAAATTTTTGAAAAACATTGGAGTGTGCACAAATATTTATGCTGCTTCCACTAGCGTGACAAATTTACGTGTAAAAGTACAAGCACAAGTGCAGGATGTCCTAAATGCTGCTAACTGGTCCTCCGAACTCACTTTTGCTGAGTTTTATAGTTACAAAAATGTTTTTAAAAATTCTGTTTTATCTTCAAGTAAATCAGACTAGGTACGAATAAAAAAAACAATATATAAGTAATAAATGTGTTTACAGTATTATTTTGTAAACTATGTTTTTTTTTTATTAAACAAATTGTTTATTGGACGATGACAATCTTGTCTTGTTTTTTTTTAGTTGGTTCTGTTTTAACAAATATCACTCTAAACTCTCCTATGACTTTAGAGATTGTAGAGCTAGAATGTAATCTCGGCGGAATGAGACGTTTATTAACAAATATCACAATAAATGTATCTTATTTATTGCAATACACTCAACCATTGTTTTACGACCTAGATAAGTTCCAGAAAAGAGGACTGTAAAACAAAATGCTGTATAGAATCAAGAATTTCCCGATTTTTGGCCGTGTTTTTAAATTCATTCAATTGTTGTTAGTGCAGTCAATTCAGGTTTAGAAACAATATGTAGAAGTAAAACACATAATGACATCAAAACGTGGAACCACATTTCTCCAAATTTGGCGCATCTTTTCATCCTTTGGAAGTGAGAAAAAAAAATAATATTTGATTTCTTTGTTTTTTTCACTTGCATGACCAGATTTATCGATACAACCTAATGCAAATGAAATTATCTGCATTTTGCAAATGAAATTATCTGCATTTTGCAAATGAAATTATCTGCATTTTGCAAATG
>JAQIXU010001506.1:0-16916 GCA_034701245.1 Strigamia transsilvanica | reverse complement strand
TCATCAACAAAACTCAACATTTAAACTGATTTCATCAGCAAAATTCAACATTTCAAATAATTTCATCAACAAAACTCTACATTTAAACTGATTTCATCAGCAAAATTCAACATTTCAAATAATTTCATCAACAAAACTCAACATTTAAACTGATTTCATCAGCAAAATTCAACATTTCAAATAATTTCATCAACAAAACTCAACATTAAAACTGATTTCATCAGCAAAATTCAACATTGTAACTGATTTCATGAACAAAATTCAACATTTGAGGTTAGGTTTTAGGTTTCATTTTAGTTTCATCAACAAAGTTCAATATTCTAACTGATTTCGTCCACAAGATTCAATATGTAAACTAATTTCATCAGCAAAATTCAACATTTCAAATAATTTCATCAACAAAACTCAACATTTAAACTGATTTCATCCACAGAATTTAACATTCCTAGCCATTCCATCCACAACATCCATCAATCATAACATTTCACCCACAAAACTCACCACTCCAATGCCTCACCTACACAAAATCCATCATTCCCAAACTCCCAATACAGCCCCCAAACCACTTTTAAATTTTATTAAAAATCATTTCCACAAAAATCCTTGGATAATTTTCCAAATTTTAGGCTTTTTATCCAAATTTCTCGATTCTTTTCATTAAATATAGAAATATTTTTCTCACTTTTCAAAACCGAAAATGATTTTCATCAATTTCAACAAAAATCTCCAAATTAATTATCAAAATTTCTTTAAAAAAATTACAAAACATCTCAAAACACAACTTCGATTTCTTCAATTTCAACAAATTATAAAACAATTTTTCCTAAATTCCATAAAAAAAATCCCAACAAACCCAAGAAAACCCCCCAAAAATTCCCCAATAACCAAAACCCCCCCAAAAAAACAAGAAAAACCCCCAAAAAATTTCCCCAACAACCAAAACCCCCAAAACAGCCCAAAATAACCCAAGAAAAAGCCCCCCAAAAATTCCCCAACAACCAAATCCCCAAAAAAACCCAAAACCCAAAACCCAACCAAATCCATCCCCCACACATCAACCCAAAACCCCGCACCCGCCTCCCACCTTAACCCCCAAAATCCAAATGCCCGCCTTAAGTTAGATTTCCCCGCACAACACCACCACCTTAACCCCTACCCATTCAACCAACCGCACATTTAACCCATTTAACCTTGCAAATTTTAACTTTAACTCTAAACCTCACCTCCAACAACACCCCCACAGCATTTCAATCGAATTCCCGATGCTTTAAGACCATTCAGCATCAAATGGGGGTCTCCGATTGGATGCTGCGCTCTCGCAGTCCTCATTCGACCGTCAACCGATCGATGAATCGACTCAAACACGGCGACACCAAATTAGCCCACACCCACCGCATAAATATACAAACAAGTAAGAAAATACCCTCGAAAATACGTTTTAAGCGTTTGGATTTCTTTTGAAAAATTATTTGATTTTGTCGATTTTGTCGATTTTGTCGATTTTGACGATTTTTCATTGATTTTCACTTTTTTACCTAATTATTTCGTCGTGAATTCGTTGTTTGGTGGAGATTTTCCAATTTTTGTTTTTGTTTTGGTTTTTGTTTTTAACTTTTTCGTTTCGTTTTATCGATTATCATCTTTAGCGGATTTGAAATTGAATAGCATTAACTCTTTAAGACGATCGTTTCGAAAGGTTCAAACGAGTTGTACGTGATGTTTTTCTTGGTTTTAAAATTGCCTTTTTGCTGTTATTTATTTGATTTTTTGATTTGATTTTTTCTAGTTTTTGTGAAAGATTTCATCAATTGTTCTATTTATTGCACAAATTATGACAGACATAAAAAGCGATTTAAAAAGTCAAAAAACATGAAAATGTTCATTTCCATCCGTATTTCTTCTCTTTTTGACCGCATTAAATGTGTAAAATGAAATTAAGACGGCAATAATGTCACTTTAGGCTCTCAAAATCGTCAAAATCGGAAAAAGTCAATTTATTTCACATTTCTTTGATTCCCTTTAAACAACTACAACTCCAGTTCGAACAATCAAACGTGACTTTAGAGTTAAAAAGAATTGAAAAAATCTTCTTCTCCTTCTCTCTTTTCGACCCAATTAAACGAGCAAACATAAAATCGAACCGCAATTATGTCATTTGTCATAATGTTCGTTTTCCATCATTTCTTAGCGTCTCTTTAAGCCAAGTATCGTCCAATTTTAATAAATGAATGTCCTTTTTCAGTTTAGGAAATTCAAATTATTCATTTCTATCTGTTCTTTACACTCCTTTTGACCCAATTGAATGAATAAACACAAATTAGAAGCGGAATAATGTCATTTTACCGTTCGGAGATGGAGAAATGTTCGTTTTGCCTCCTTTCTTAACATCTCTTTAAAGAAGTACGCCTTTAGTCTTAATGAACAAATTCAACAAATGTCATTTTTTAGTTCGGAAAATAGAAAAAGTTCATCTCCATCCAAGCGTTACTCTCATTTCGATTCAATTGAATGAATAAACACAAATTAGAAGCGGAATAATGGCATTTTACAGTTCGAAAAAGGAAATTTTTCATTCGTCCTCATTTCTTTTGCTGCATCTCTTAAAGTAGTACAATTCAATCATCAAATATTATTTTACAGTAAATGTATTTTACAGAAAATGTATGATTTTTTTCATTTTTATCTCTTTCTCTGTTTTTTGTACTAAAAATTTGTAAATAGAAATTAAAATGTCACTATATAAATGCCGATTTTCGTCAAATTATTCTCTAGTTTTAACTTAAGCCTAATTGAAGGATGTATAAAATGTCATTTTGCAAGTGCACGAGTGGAAAAATGCTCAGTTTTCTTCAAATTTTCTCCATATTTTGATCCAATTTATTGAGAAAATAGGAACTGGGGCCTAAAATGTCATTTAACGAGTGCAGAAATGGGGAAAATGCTCATTTCTATGCATTTTCCTTCTGTTTTTGACAAATAAAATAAGTAAATCCAAGTTAAAGACTAATAAATATCATTTCAAAATTTTTTTAAGTTAAAAAATGTTCATTTCCGTCAGTTTCGCATCTATTTAATTGAATAAAACCAAAATTCCTCAAACAAAATATCATTTATCCCCATTTTCACTTAAATTCCTACAAGGAACCTCGAAATATCGCGCGAAATGTCACAAATTCGGCATAAAATATCAAAATTTATTCTTCAAAATTCAAACCACACACAAAATCTAATGAAAAAATTTAAAAAAAGTAATGAAATCGTGATATTTTTTTGCACCCGTCAATTTATCAAACATCTGCAACTCGAACGAAATTAATATATTTCGTTTGTAATTAGACGTTTCTGGAACTGCGCGATTTAATGCGCGCAAAATTGTACGTTTTAACTGAGGAAAACAAATCCTTTTCCTCGTTTGAAAATTTACGACCGTTTAATGAATTTCGATACAAACACAGGCCTGAAAACCCCCACGAATCGACGCACTGTGGGAGACGACTCCTGCAAACGCTCAGGCATCTCAAACGCATTTTTAACCCTAAAACTCAAAACAAAAAAACATTTTTTCTAAACTAATTAATTTTTACAACTAAAAGAAATAATTTTTCTAACCTAACAGCAACATAAGCAAAACAAAAACAACCCCAAAACCAACCAAAACAGACATTTTAACCACTAAAAACCCCCCAAAAAAACAACAAAAACCGCAATTTTGGCCACTAAAAGCGCAAAAAACCAACTAAAACAGCAATTTTGACCACTAAAACCCAACAAAACATCAATCTTTACCACTAAAAACCCAAAAAACCAGCCAAAACCCAAAAAATCGACCAAAACATTAATTTGGACCACTAAAAACCCATGAAACAAACAAAAACAGCAATCTTTACCACTAAAAACCCAAAAACCCAACCAAAACCCAAAAAATCGACCAAAACAGCAGTTTTCAGCAGTTTTGACCACTAAAAACCAATGAAACCAACCAAAACAGCAATTTTGACCACTAAAAACCCATGAAACCAACCAAAACAGCAATTTTGACCACTAAAAACTCCAAAAACCAACTAAAGCAGCAATTTTGACCACTAAAAACTCAAAACAGCAATTTTGACCACTAAAAACTCAAAAAACCAACTAAAACAACCATTTTAACCACTTAAAACCCAAAAAACCATTTCATTAATAATTCATAATAAAAAAAAAAAACACCAAAATTAATATTTTCTAATATTATTATTACAACAAATTCTAAAATAAACATTTAAACCCAAAAATCCAAAACTCGTTTCAAAAACCGCGAAAGTTCCAACCCTTCCGCACTCTAGAAAAAGGCGATTATTCGCTTTTTCGCAACAAAAACATGAAAATTGATGCCGATTGCAACAATCACGTGAGGGTCCGAGCAAAGAATGGAAGGGGGAAAAAATAAGTAGTACAAAGGTGAAGGATTTTGCGCTCGCTGACATATTTCTTGACTTCCTTTACAAATATTCTTCCCCCTTCTTTCTCTAAAGGGTGGGGGTTGATGTTGATAACCCCTTGGTGGCC
Source organism: Strigamia transsilvanica (assembly GCA_034701245.1). Classification (NCBI taxonomy): domain Eukaryota; kingdom Metazoa; phylum Arthropoda; class Chilopoda; order Geophilomorpha; family Linotaeniidae; genus Strigamia; species Strigamia transsilvanica. Next base: position 12,371 of record JAQIXU010001506.1, on the reverse strand, counting down.
CGACCAATCAACTGGTGCATAAAGTACACGTGCACAGCACGCGACAACTGGATGAGTGGCGCCGCACCATGGCAAAAAAAACACCCCGTCCCGACAAGAAAAAGAAAGAAAGCCGCAAGAAAATTCACTAGATTCGACAAAGCGCCGTTGCTTTTCATTGTTTTATCGTCCCACCACGTCATAACAGTGAAAAATGTCGCGGGGCCCGCTGCATTCGTGCATCATCTGATGTATGTAGAAGAATTCTAGATTCCCGACGCCCCAGATACACAAAGGGCCCCAAAAATCATCATGGGGCCCCTTTTTAATCCGACTGTGAGCGTTTTAAAAAAATATTTTGTTTTATTTTGTGGTAATTGGGGCCCCGGGTGACCTAAATGCGCCGCTGGGGCCCTACAAGAGCAATATGGACACCAAAGTCATTGAAGGGCCCTTTTTGGGTCGAATTATAAATTTGAAGCAATTTCATGCAATTTGGGGCCCCCTTTGACCCTATTCGTGGGCCCCCGAGTGGAAACTAAACTCAGAAAGTTTGAGGTCAAATTGGGGGCCCCGTGCTTCGCGGGGCCCTAACTGCGAAATTATAAATCTGTTTTTTTTGTCGGACGTGTTTTTCTCGTTTCGTTTTACTATTTTATCGTTTTACGTGTCGCACGTGTTAATAAATGCGCCGCTGGGGCCCTACAACAGACTCAAGAGTAATAGGAGCACCAAAGGGGCCCTTTTTGGGTGGAATCACTGTGGGTGGAATTAAGAATTTGAAGCAATTTAGTACAATTTGGGGCCCCCAGTGACCCCTATTCGTGGGCCCCCAAGCGAAAACTAAACTTAAAAAATCTAAGGTCAAATTGGGGGCCTTTGTGTTTCGTGGGGCCCCAACTGCGGAATTATAAATCCGTTTTTTTGTCGGACGTGTTTATCTCGTTTCGTTTTATTATTTTATCGTTTTTCAACGTGTCGCACGTGTTAACGTCGTTTCTAATGTCTATCGTGCTCGTTTCGGCCCGAAATTGAATTCCTAGACATGTTTTGTGATATTACTTAATTTTAAATCGTTCTAAACGTCAATACCAAGTCAATGGGCTCCTTCCTCTCAATGCCCCACAGATGACGTCATGTGTGCGACCGGCTGTTTTTCATGCAGAGTCCGTCTGTCTCGACAGGCGCAACACTCCCGTCCCAGGCGGAGATAAGCGATGTCACGGGGACTGTGTCATGAAAATAATCGAGAAAAAAATTTAAATTTTAGAAATAATTTTTTTTTTTTTTTAAATTAATTTAGAATATTTTTTTGTATTTTTGTTTAAATTATGAAACACTTGTGGGTTGGATTTGATGGAGTTGCGAGCGCAATGCGAAATGCCAGGTGAAAGTTATTCAAAGTTGTCCCACGACAGTGATGGCTCCTCCCTCGTAAATGCATGGTTACAAAGGGTTGAGTAATACAAATTTTTTTTTTTTTTTTTTTTTTTTTTGGTTATTGATTTATGTTTGCTGAGTGTTCAGAAGCTTCGTGAACCGGTGGAGAGATAGACGGTTTTGTCTTTTTTCATCCGAAAAGCGAATTAGAATTTTTGTTGTTGTTGTTTTTTTTGTTGTTTTTGGTGTTTTTACACCAAAAAACAATGTTTGAGAAGCATGAGTGATATTTTTCACTCGAAAACAAATTTTAGAAACGATTATTTATATTATTTTGATGTTTTTCGCTTTTTTTTCTTTATTATTTGTGTTTTTTTCATCCGAAACCCGAATTAGAATTGTTGTTGTTGTTGTTTTTGCACCAAAAAACAATGTTTGAGAAGCATGATTGATGTTTTTCACTCGAAAACAAATTTTAGGAACAATTATTTATATTATTTTGATGTTTTTCGCTTTTTTTTCTTTATTATTTGTGTTTTTTTTTTTCATCCGAAAACCGAATTAGAATTGTTGTTGTTGTTGTTTTTGGTGTTTTTTCACCAAAAAACAAAGTTTGAAAAGCACGATTGATGTTTTTCACTCAAAAACAAATTTAAAAAACAATTATTCATATTATTTTGATGTTTTTCGCTTTTTTCTTCATTATTTATGTTTTTTCCACGCGAAAAACAACCTAAGAAACCTGGTTTCCACACGAAATTATATTATTGATGGTTTCCCCTGTGTTTTTCGAACTAAAAGCAATCTCCCAGTTTCTCTTTTTATTTGATAACTATAACTGCATTCAAAAACCCGTGTTTTAGATCTTCATGTTTTTCTTTCACGGTGTCAAAAAATACAACAACAAAAACACAAACCACCAGAACACGTAAAACACGACTTTTTCAAACCTGCTATTGTTATACTCGCTAATTTGGTTTAGCCGAGCTAACAAAATTATCTCGCTAATGATGTACTCAAAACGCTTTCACAACATTCAGTAGGTTTCCATGCAAAAAAATAGATCCTTTTCCTTATTTTTCAATAATTTTTTAAAATAAAATTTCATATTCCTGTTTGCATTCAATCAAATCCAGACTTCTTTGTGAAATAATTTTTATTTCAACGTTTTAAATGTTTAAAAATGCACTAAAAATAAAACTTAGCGAAAACGTATCCAGAAATAAACAGTTTTTGCGTCTCTATTTTGTTTTTTAAGCAGCCCCAACAGCAAAAACACCAAAAACAAACTATAAACCACAACTAAAGTGGTTCATAAACTTGCTAATGACTTACTGTCCTGCTTTTGGCTTTTACAAACAAATTCAAAATGGCTGCAACACCAGTTACCTCAACTGTCCTAATGCTTGCAGGTGAAGCATCCATGAAGCGCCACACAATTCATTCATTGTGTGCAAATAAAAGATCTTTAATCACCATTTACTTATAAAACCCAAAAAACTATAAACAAACATCCACACACTCACAGTTAACTAAATCAACCATGTTTGAATAAACACCAAAAACCACAAAAACCACAAAAACAACAAAACTTTGAATTTCACATACTATCCAAACTTTTGCATGAATTTCCATCACCATTTTCTCTTTCCCAACAAAAAACCATCACAAAAACCACGTTTTTTCACCTCCAAGCTGTTTTATTAGATGTGAAAACCCATAAAAAGAAGAAACCCATAATTATTCACGTTTTTTATCGACTCTTTTACCCTTTTTTGTCCCTTTTATTTATTATCCTGCTTCCTATTTTTTAACTCCACAAAACCACCTTGATAAACATGATTATCCATGCTTCCTTACGATAATTAACCCACCTTTTTTTTTTTTTACCCAATCCGAAAACCATCGAGCGAAACATGATTATTGATGCTTTTTTTCCACCCATAATTGACACAATAAAAAAAATTAATTATGCAAATTCACCAAGTCGCAATACCATCTGCCATCCCCCCAAGACACGGGAAACGTGCAATAATCACAATTTATATGCACAACGGAATAATTTTTCCACCTGCCGCTGAAATAAAGAAACTTTGTATGTCACGGTGCTGGGCCTCACTCGGTCAGTGTTTGGCCGCGTGTGGGCACGGTATTCGGGGGATTATTGACCTTCGCTCGCCAATGTCTTGGGGATTTTTATTTTAAGGAAATTGGGAGGTTTTTTTGTTTTCGTTTCTTCGCTGGTTTTCTTCGAACAGTAAAAGTTAATGGCGCCGTGTTCTAGGAAGAGCGAAATGCAAGCGCTTCGCTCGTTTAATATTCGTTGTTGACGTTGCGGCGAGTGAGAGAGATTGGTTGCACCTGGTCAACGTGTAAAACAGCCGTTAACCCTTTTCTTCCGTACACATTGGATGGATGAGGAAGGTTAAGGAGTTCCTCGAGACGTGTTTCCTCTCGAGTTGGATGCGTCGAATACCAAAATTGTATGAAGTGTTGGGAAATGATTGGATGACACAAATATCTGATGAAATTTGAATGTTGTGGGTAGATATGTTTTGGTAAATTTGAATTATCAACCGAAAATGCACTGGAAATGTACCAGATATTTACCTAAATATTCATTGAATACCAAAAATTGACCAAAACCTTAATTTTGACTATCAGGAATTTACCAAGATCTTCACTAACTACCAAAAATCTACCTAAATCTTCATTGATTCTGAAATTGTATCCAAATCTTCACTGACTACCAAAAGTTTGCCCAAATCTTCATGCACTAACAAGAAATTTACCAAAATCTTCGCTAACTACCAAGTATTTACCCAAATCTTTATTGAATATCAAAATTTTATCCGAATCTTCATTAAATACCTAAAATTTTATCCGAATCTTCATTAAATACCTAAAATTTTATCCGAATCTTCATTAAATACCAAAAAGTTTATCCGAATCTTCATTAAATACCAAAAATACCTATACCAAAATGTTCACTGACTACCGTACCAGAAATTTACCTAAATTTTCACCGACTAACCTAAATTTACATAAATTTTCACTGACTAACAGAAATTTACATGAATTTTCACTGACTAACCGAAATTTACATAAATTTTCACTGACTAACAGAAATTTACATAAATTTTCACTGACTAACAGAAATTTCCCTAAATCTTCACTAAGTACCAAAAATTTACCCAAATCTTTATTTGATACCAAAATTTTATCCGTATCTTCACTAAACACCAAAAATTTACCAAAATGTTCACGGACTACCAGAAATTTACCTAAATCTTCACTAACTACCAAAAATTTACCTAAATCTTCACTAACTACCAAGAATTTACCTAAATCTTCACTAACTACTAAGAATTTACCTAAATCTTCACTAACTACCAATAATTTACCTAAATCTTCACTAACTACCAATAATTTACCTACATCTTCACTAACTACCAAGAATTTCCCCAAATCTTTATTGAATACCAAAATTTTATCCAAATCTTCACTTTTGTAAATACTAAAATTTTATCCAAATCTTCATTAAATACCAACATCTCACCCCAAATCTTCACTACATACCAAAATTTTACCTCAAATCTTCACTACATACCAAAATTTTACCTCAAATCTTCACTACATACCAAAATTTTACCCCAAATCCTCAAAGAATACCAAAAAATCCCAAAATTACTAAAAAAATTCTCAATACACCCAAAAATTTTCTGATTACCAAAAGCTTACCCAAAAAATCGAGTACCAAACATTTACCCAAAAATTAACTGAGTACCAAAAATTCAGTAACCACCAAAACTTCATCGAGTACCAAAAATTCACCGAGTACCAAACATCTACTCACTACCAACAAACGACCCAAAAATTCATCAAACACCAAAAACATATTCAACACACCCTAATGACCAGCTACCACAATCACCCAAACCACCAAAAACTAAAACCGACCTTGACCTAACACCTAAACACCCAACGCACCCAACACCGAAAACACCCCACCCCACCGACCACTGTCGCCAATTTCCCCCAATCCCAATACCAACACCACCAACAACCAACTCCCCAACTCTTAACTTGTATTTATTTCTTCATCTCGAATCACTGCTGTCCGATCCCATGGGAAAGCCAACTCGTCTCACCTGCATAATATACTCATCAATAACACAAGACGCTTCAACCACACTCACCACACCCCCACCAACACCCAAACCCACGCCCCGCACCACCCAACCACCCAAAAACCAACCCAAAACCACCCAAAACCACCCCCAAACCCCAAAAAACCCCAAAACTTTCGATTTCCCCTCAAAATCGAAACCAACAACTCACAAAGCTGTCTAGACTGTCCAAGTATCCTGACCCCTTCCCTGACCCCATTCCCCCCTTTGGACACCCAAGAAGATTAAGAAAACCGAAAAAAATCAAATCAGACCGGTCCGAGACAGGTCCGAGAGGTCACAGTGGCCGTGCGACCCTTTACTGACCAATAGTGGACATCCAGTGGACAATATCGTCCTAACTGGTCCGATTTTTTTCCTTTTTTCTCTTTTATCAAGCTTGGGACGGGGGTTAAATTCATTAGATCCATCCACAATGCATTCCCATCAAGTTAGGAGTGGACAAAAGAAAAAAAATGGACCCTCGTCTCAAAAGAGAAAACCACCATAAATATGTCTGCGCCGTTCCAGACGTATTCAACTGGTCACACACTCATTAAATTCATTACTTTTGCTTGGTCAAGCACGTATCAATAAACCAAACATACTTTCACATCTAAATTGGCCATTTTGCTTTCTTTCTTTGCACATTTTACGAATGTTTTATATCGAATTAAATTAGAAAAACCACCCGCACCGACTCGACTCCCCCACGCCAACTGTCTAGACACGAGACGAGACAAGAGCGGGGGCGAGAAACGCCTAACAACGGACGTGAAAAAGAAATTTCGATAAACTTTGTGCGAGAGGAAAGATTTTCATTTTATTTTCCGTGCAGAGAAATCGGGTTGAAATTCCCGACAATTAGACACCGTAGTTGCGTTGGGGCCCCGGGGCCCCCGGGGCCCCCACGCGATAAACCGTTTTGGAGAATTGGGGCCCCAGTGTGGAGCACTCGTTGTGTTTTTCTCGAGATTATAATGTGGGGCATTCGTTGTGTTTGGAGACAAACGCGGGGGGCCCTGGGGCCCCAATGTGTTTTGGGAGAAATAAAAAAATGTCTTACCTTTGTACGGGTTTACGGGTTCCGTTAAAGTAATAATTAACGTTGTCGCGGAGTAATTATTAAGTTAGAATTTGTTGCTCGCAACCTAGGAAATTTCGCCATCTTTAAAAATGTATTTAACACCTGGTGACGAAAAGCGGTAATTGCAATTAAAAGCGCCGTTAACGCAATGAATATACATGATTATTCTGAAATTAAATTGGAATTTATTCGTCAAATAAGAGAAATGAAAAGAAATGTGCGCGAATATACAAGAAAATACATCAAAAGAGTTTGTTGGGTTTTTGTGAGGAAAAAATGCAATACACAACAAACATCGAAATAAAATTACACAAAGAAAAACGGTGAATAAACAAACGGTCAAGAAGTGTGTTTTGGTCACATTACCCCATCGTTTAGTGACCGCAGGGGGTACTACTGGTCTTTATTGAGTGACCACATGCTGGCAACCCAAGAAATGGTCAAAATCCAATCGTTTTTCACACAAAAAATAAAAGTCAAAATGTCAACCATTTTGAAAATAAATAAATGGAAGTATATTAACCCTATTTCACACACACAAAAAAAAAATTAATATAAAGAAAAAGAAAGATTAAAAAAAAAACTTGTAAATTGCTCATGTATAATTTATAATGATTAATATTAAAAAATAAAAAAAATAAATAAAATAAAAAAAAAAATCAGGTCCCCCAACCAATACCGCCCTTGGCACATTTTTCAAGGTCACCGTAATTTTTCATTAAATTAATTACAAAATAAATACAAAAATGTTTTTCAATTAAAATTAAAAATCATGAAATAAATAAATAAATAAAAATCAATAAAAAAAAATAAATTATAAAAATTTTTATATTTAAAAAAAAATAAAAAAAAAATAAAAAAATAAAAAAATTAAAAAATAAAAATAAAAACGAGGTTATCTCGGGTCATGTCAAACCAAAAATAGAAAAAGAGCACGTGGACAATAATCCCACTTATACAAGCAAAAATTCATCATTTTTTTCCCCGTCGTGAAACGAAATCTTTGCAAAACTAAACTCGTCTTGAAAAGACCTTTTAGAGGTCAAGGGAGCTTCGACCTCAAAAAACCGACACGTGCGGCCAACATACATGATAAAATCCTATATATATATAAAATTTAAAAAAAAAAACAAAAAAAAACATAAAACAACACAAAAAAAACCCAAAAAACCCACCAAAAATACACTCGATGCGACATTTTCAAAAAACAAACAGTCATTCCTCTTGCGCACACAAACACAATCCATATAGACAGCAATATTCCAGATGAACAATAAATATCCTTCAATGTAATTAATCCATGGATTACACATTCCAGGACAAACCAATCCAGATAGAGAGCGCACAACACATCACTATGAAATTCACTCAACCGGGTATCCGTATCGACAAAAATCGTATCCACAGGTGTACATTTAATCCACGCGTTGATACACCTGTCACCCATGCCTGAGATTCTAACCTGTGAATCATCGGAAATCACAAGTTAGGGTCTCAGGGAATGGGGAAGCAGGTTTCGCTCCGTTTTCCATCTCCGCGCAGCACGAAACCATGGCGCTTGCTTCTCTGCAAATATCAAACAAAAACACGAAAATCACATTTCAAAATCGAACAAAAATCACTTTTGGACTTGAAAAAAATCGCTAAAAATCACTCGAGGAAATGAATCATGCACACGTGGATGTATACGAATTAAAAAAACCAAATATATTATGTATCAAATACGAGATAAGATGGCTAAGGAAAAAGCAGGCAAATACTGCACCCAGGCAAAGGTCGATCGTTGCTCGATGATAAAAGTCTGCTGCTTTCAACACGTCCGTGTCGGTGTGTTTCGAGCTAATGTGCTTGTTTGGGGATTGGAATCCGCTCAGACGTTGCTCAGACGGGAGGGAGTGTGAGGGAGGTAGCCCCCGGGATCCTGAGGACCCTCCGCCATTTTGACTCGGCAGTCCGCTGCCACTTCGCGCCTAAAGGGGGGGTGAAGTACCGAACAGAGCAAGCGCAAATGCCAACGTCTCGCTTTATTTATTTATTTCTTTCGCCTTTTTTTTTATTTTAATGCCTGCGAAAAGGGAAGTTGAGACAATCAACAGTTTATTTTTTAACATTAGAAAAATTTATAAAATAAAAAAATTTTTATAAAAAAAAAAAAATTTTGTTAAAATAAAATTCTAATTTAATTTTTTTAATTTATGAAAAAGAAAATTTTGTTTTATTTTCTTTGTGTTTATAATTTTTTGAGAATTGTGAATGCAAAGCCATTGCATGCTGTTCCTCCCACATATAAGAGCAGAGACCTCTCTGATGGTTTCCCATAGCAACAACAAAGTATATAGGGCTGGGGAATCTGAGACCAGGAGGAAGAATGTTAAAAACTTTTCAAATAAATTCATTTAAACCGGTTATTTTAAACCTGAATTAAAACAACCGTTAGTCCCAACATCGTTCCACGCGTCTACGCACATTTATTCCGCCGTCTAATTATTTCTACCTCATTAACAACTCTAGTACTCACAAGAAATTCCGCCACCGAATTCTGCGCGCGCCGCGTTAAAAACCAACGCAAAATAATTATAAATTTATAAATTTATAAATCACGGAGAACAGGCTAGCAAAAAGCCAACACAAACCCACTAATAGCGCTATAATTACATTATACTTACAATTGCATTTTTTGTCTCCCGCGTGTGATTTGCTACGAGGTTGTTGGCGAAGTGAACACGAAGAAAGGAGGCCAGGAGACGGCCATACACTTGCCAGTGTCTGGGTCATTGACCTGAGACTTCTGTCAGCAGCAGCAGCTCAAAGACAGCACAACTTACGATATTTCTCTCTTCAACATGATCTTTTGCAGCTGTAGATAAAAATGATAATCAATGTTTTCGTACAACTATATCACAACAACAAAAAAAAAAAATACAACAATTTTTTAAATATAAAATTTTTAAATAAAATTCCAAACATCGCATTTTGTTTGTGAAAAATTTTTAAATGAAATAAGAAAATAGCGAATTTACTCACGAAATTGGCTCTAACCCTTTAGCCCCGACTTAATCCAGTAGTGAATGAGGGGCAGTGTAGAAAGCAAGAGCATTTTGTCTAACACACTTCACTTTGCGGCCGTCCAGGACGTTACCACTACTGCTAACGAGGGGTTCATCAACGCAGCAGTTTGACCCCGTTAGCAACTTTCTTTTTCGTTTGCCAACTCTCGTTTATTCGAAAATATACTCCGAGTGCGGGCTCAAATCGAGGGGTGGTTGAGGGACGTCTGACCGGGGCCCGGGAGATTTAATTTTCATGAAATTGGGATTGTAATTTATTCGTTTTGTGGCGTTTTTGTGACAGTGGGAAACCCGAATTCATAAATTATGTCACATTTGAGGAATATTTCTGATTTGTTTACAGTATTTACACGTGGCAATTTCTTAGAGAGGGGGTTCTCAACCTGTGGTACGCGGATTTTGAATGGGATTTTTGATATTTTGTGGAAGAATTTGATTTTTTTTGAGGAGGTTTTGACTATTTTTTTGGATTTTTGGTGTTTGATTTTGTGATTTTTGAAGGGAATTTTGATATTTCACTAAAGTTTTTAATTTTTTGGGGAAAATTTTTTTAATTTTTTGAATGGAATTTTGGTTTTATTTGTGGAAATTTTGATATTTTTGGTGAAAATGTTTAATTTTTAAGGATTTTTGGTGTTGGATTTTGTGATTTTGTGACTTTTGACTAGAATTTGTGGAGATTTTAAATTTCTTTTGGATTCTTGATGTTTGACCTACTGCTACGTCACCATATTCTACTCCGCTAACAGCTACACCATCTTAAAAAGACCGAAAACCTCTGTCTTAATAAAAAAGTCTTTACCGGCAGGAGGAAATACTTCCATTCAAAATGCCTATCAATAACATAGCCAGAAATCAATAAACCCGTGTGCAACTTGGCTTGATGGGCCCTTCAGCAGAGCCGTAGCTAGGATTCCCAATACTTGTCGAAATACATTGTCGTTATTTTCATCCTCCATGGGCCCCCAATCCTCGTGGGCCCGTGTCAACTGCACCCGCCACTGCTAAAACAATCACCAACATCGCAAAACTTTTTCCTCACAAACATAAAATTAAAAACATTTTTTAAAAAACAAATAAGGTCAACTTTACAAACAACCTTGCAACAGCTTGATTCAGACTTATACCAGACGGTTTGACCCTGGCCTATTAAACATTTTTTTCCTCCCATAGAACTATTCATCTAAGAATAAAAATAAAAACAAAAAATAATAAAAAAAAAACAACACAAAAAGATATAATTTTTTCAATTCATTCCTCTTCTTATTGTTGTCAAGGTGTAACCCAGGGAAAGTTAGCAAGTTGTACAGTTTTCTCCTTGTTAGATGTAGTCCTTAACTATACAACCTACTACCTCACACTGGGTACCACACCACTGTACTCAAAATCTACAAGAAAAAAAACATGTTGTATATGAATTGTACATTGTTCAAACCTGCTGAACATCCCAAAATGCTCATTACAACACCAAATTGACTTCTGCACATTCAAATGACAGAATTCCAACATATAATTCCAACATTCCAACATGGCTGCTCCCATTCCACCAACATTCCAATATGGCTGCCACTCCAAAGACATTAAAACTTGCAATTTTGAAAATCGTCTTCAATGACTGGTAAATGACTAGCCATCTTGACCCACCAACAGTATTGCAACATATCTCTTAGGAATGTTGTAAGGTTGCATTTTGGAAGCCCCAATGTCTGTTATTTACTGAATCTGCAAGAAGCTCTTGCTAAATCACTCTTTTGGACATCCGTTGACGGTAACTACTGTGGATATTTGTGATTGAATGATTTTTTGTTCTTAATTTAGTTTATAGAGTTGTATTTGACCATGGTAGTCTACAGACTAGGACGTTGTTTTTCACCGTGACAACATAGGACCCATAGAATCGAGCTTGTGGATGTCTTCTGGAACACAAGTTCGGATCTACGGGTTTGTGTTGACAGGTAGAAGTTGGAAGATTTATTGAATGTAAAGTGAAAAAATGTAACCGTACTGCCTAGAAATTCAATCTTTAGATATGCATGCAGAAATTAACCAACGCGATGTTCCACTCACCTAATTTCTTCTTTTTGACTGTCCTTTTTGTGGCCCAAGTCAAACTTCTATATAAAAAAAAGAAGAAAACATAAAACGAAGGCAATTAAAGTACAAAACATACTCAAAATCATATTTCCAAAGTTTATTTTTTTAATTTTTAAGGTGTTTCAACGTGTTTCCAGTTGGTTTCTTTAGTTTTAAATGTGTTAAGATTGTTTTCTCTGGTCTTAAAATATGTTTCCAGTTACTTTGCTTAGTTTTACTTGTAAAAGTGTTATTAAGTTGTTTTCTTAAGTCTTAAATGTGTTCCCAGTCGTTTTCTCGAGTCTTAAATGTATTTTTACTTGTTTTTCCTTGTTTTAAATGTGTTTCCAGTTGTTTTTCCTTGTTTTAAATGTGTTTCCAGTTGTTTTCTGTATTTTGAAATGTGTTTCCAGTTGTTTTCTGTATTTTGAAATGTATTTCCAGTTGTTTTCTGTATTTAGTAATGTTTTTCCAGTCGTTTTCTGTATTTTGAAATGTGTTTCCAGTTGTTTTCTGTATTTTGATATGTGTTCCCAGTTGTTTTCTGTATTTAGTAATGTTTTTCCAGTCGTTTTCTGTATTTTGAAATGTGTTTCCAGTTGTTTTCTGTATTTT
>JAQIXU010001505.1:0-16918 GCA_034701245.1 Strigamia transsilvanica | reverse complement strand
AAAATCCCAAATGCGGCCCCAAACACTTTCTACTACTAAAATGTGGCCCCGGACATCGAAAAGGTTGGACAACCCTGGTTTAGAGGTTGAAATAGATCGACAGCCATTTTGTTGTTCCTGATAACCGAACTGCATTATGGGCATTATTTCAGTTTGTCACAGATGACATCATCTTACCAGAAAACTCATGCCATGTACACACACACACGGTTTTCCAGATAAATAAAATTCGAATTTTCCCTTATCTGGAAAACTTGGTACATGTAAACGTGGTAATTGTAACAATTGGAAGTTTGACCCCGATCTGAGGGGTAAGACTGGGTAAGACGTAGGTATGGAATCTCGTACACCCTTTAAGATTCCACTTTGGAATCTCTGGATTTGGCAAGAGATTTCACAAGGCTTCATGAGATTTCGCGAGATCGGAATCCCGTACACATTTTTCACTTATGCCGTACCCCCACCCCGATCTAACGTACGCGGCAGACATTTTGAAAAATGACTATAGTTGTGCGTTTTGTTTTATAGCTTTTGATGACGGTTTGTGGCTGTTTTTGGTGTCCATTCTGTTTATAGAAACACAAAAAAACAAAAACTTGGAATGTACCCAATAACTGATGCTTTACGGCATATAGTGACAAGTAAATTCTTCTAGAAAATCGTAGTAACCCGGTACCCTCAAACCTCAATTCATTCATTAGTTTGTGTTTAGTAATAAGGAAGTTGGGGTCACAATTTCTCCTGGAATGCACTTGCATCGTGATTTATTTCACATATTTCACAACGTGAATAGTTTACATTCTTACGCAATGTAACAATTATGAAATGGAGACACAAAGCAACTCCTGCAAACGAAATTTGAAAACCGGAAATTGCCAGAGTCAATTTATTTTTATATTTCAATTTGCGTGATGCAGACTTGGTTTTTCTTATTCCGGGTTGAAAATATAAATATAAAACCTTGTTTTCTTTCCTTCTTTCTTTCTTTTTCACTCGAGTTGCTTTCTGCACAGGAAGAATTTGGCTTTGCAAAGTGTTCTTTATCTGGAGTTGTTTTATTCAAGAAAACCTTGGACGTCTTCCTGCCAAGGTTAGGGAACTCCCAGACCTACTTGGCAAGAAAACCGTGGCTCTTTGCTAATATGTTAACTGCAATACGACACAAAACTAAAATTTGCGAGATTCGAATTTATTGCCCGTTACAAAGTGACACCTCGAATCAATTTATTCAAATGAAATAAATATATATACTTTTTTAAATTCAGAAATATTAAATTTAAAAAAAAAATATTGCGCACGATTTCCTTTAAATTAAATAAGAGCAGAAATGTCGGGTCAGTTTCCGATCGTGGTTCCACGAACTCTTTTAGGGTGCCGTGAGCGGAATTTGAATTTACGATGAACTTTTTCCATCAGCACTTAGTTTGTTGGCACTTTTATTTTTTAATAAATATTCTACTCGTTTGACCTCTCATTATTCTTAAATTTGGGTCTAGTTTTATGTGCACGCGCCATTTTTTTCAAAAAATTAAATGACGTCACCCATAAATAAATTTATGTAGGTCGAATGGTGGGGAAATTATACGTTTAATTTATAATTCGATGGTTTATTTTGTGTAATTGAGGGATAGACAGTCGTCAAAAGGTGTAAATAACGGGTAATAAATAGTTTTCAGGCTGGCGTTACACTTTTTGATTTTGATTTATTTTATTCGTTGATATTTTTGTCACGTGTAGTTTATATTTTTAATATTATTTTAATTTAATTTTTTTTTAAATTTTATTTTTTATTTTTATTATTTTTTTTGGGGGTATGAGTCACGTGTTAAGACCAGGTAATAAATTTGTGTCGTCTTTTCGAGGGAAAAATTATAAATCCTTCGTGTTGGGGATCGTAAAATGGTTGAAAGTAGAATTTGCAACTTATGGTTGAAGTTGATGCAAAAAAAAGTAACAGTTTTCTACGTCTTTGCTGTAAACTTGTCATCGTGTCTTTTCAATTATGCAAGCCAACTACTCTTCAAATTTATCTTGAGTGTGTGTGTGTTTTTTTTTATATATTTTTTTTTTGTTTTTTTATTTTTTATTTTTGTTTTTTTTATTTATTTCGAAGTTTCTATTTCTGGTTCGAGTCAGGACTTAAAACTTGTTGATGCATCGAGTTTTTCTACTTTGAGAAAATGAAATCCAGTGCCAAATGTTGAAATTTCGTGAAAATAAAGATCTTAATCAAGTTTACGATCAAGAAAAATCAAACAGATTTTTTTTTTTTTAGTTAAATATTTTGAGAAAATGGAAATTTGCATATATAAAATAAATTAAGTTAACTACAATTTCTTTTCGTGCACTTACTCGTGCCCGAATAGAAATTGGTGATTTCCCAATGAGTTAAAAAAGAATTTACTAGCCACTTCCAACTCTGAGAGTATTTAATGGGGCAAAGGTCTAGGAATAGACAAACTCCTGTTAAAAGGCATAAAAAAAATGCAATAAAATAAAAATATTTAAAAAAAAAAAAAAAAAAACTTTTCTGTAATTGGGTTGAGTATCCTTTTTATGAGATTAATTCAAGTTCCAACTCACGGCTGCTTGTTACTTTAATTAAACGAAATTTAATGACGTAAGACCACAGTTGGCGCTTGCATTTCATTTAAAATGGCGACACAAAAAGTAATAACACAAAATACAAATTTAAAAAAAAAAAAATTTAGATATATAAATAAAATTTAAAAAAATGTGTAAAGGCAGGAAATTGGAGAAAGGAGTATCATCATAATGTTTTGTATATTTTTTTGTGTGACAGCAAGGGTTAGAAGTACTGTTACAGAAATAGCATTGATGAATGACGACTCCCCAGGCGAGCAAGAGACCAGAATAAATATTTCTGGGCAACATATCACAGATATCGTGGAACCGATCACCATTTTTTTCCCCTTACATATATATATATATTTTTTAGAAAAAAAAAGTTTTGTTTAATTTAAATTTTTTTTATTATTATTATTTCAGCTTTGAAAACTCCTCCAGCGTTCCATGAACAGAGGCAGAAATTGGAAAGAGCAAAAATGGGAGATTTGCTCAAGAGCAAAATTCAAAGACGTCCCGACCGACAAGAGTTGATTCAACAACACATTTTAGAGGGTAATTAAACAAAATCGAATATCAATTTAAATTATTTTATTATAATATTTTTTTTCTTTTTTGTCTAGATTCCAAAGTCGCTCCGTCTTTGCAGGACCGGCAACGACAATTGAAAAAAGCACGTCTAGCAGACGACTTGAATGATCGCCTGTCGCATCGACCAGGTCCTTTGGAGCTAATTAAGGGAAATATTCTCAAGACTGACGACGAGTTTGCTCAAGCTGTAAAAGGTACCACTACCCCCCAAACATCACAAACTTTTTTTGAATTTGATTTTATTGTTTTCATTCTGTTTTTTGTTAGAGGGTCAAATTTGTTTCAAGAAAACGAGCGAAGGCGAAACCCGTAAACATCCACCTCCCATGTTTGTTTTCGAGGAGGACAGCAGCTCCGAAGGTACGCAGTCCCCTATTCAAGACTCCGACCAGTCGCAGGTGGGCAGTGTGCCGTCTGTTGGGGATTCCGTGATCCGAGTTACCAGTCCGGGCTTTGCTCCACTGCCTTCCGGATCCGTGGGTTCGTCCTCGTCGCCACCCAGTTCCATTTCTTCGCCTTGCAACTTCACTTTTTCGTCGAATGCCGTGTCCACTCCCGTGTCGATCCCCAGTAGGGTCTCCTCACCTCCTACGCGCTCCTCCTCCTCTTCCAAATCGGAATCGAGCAAGGAGCAGAATCGAAACAGGAAAAAATCGAAATCGAAATCGCAACCCAAAGCGAGGACAATCAAGTTCCATGAGTATAAGGTGGGTTATTTAAATAATTTTTTTTATTTAGTGAAAATTAATTTAATTATTTTTTTTTATTTTCAAGGGTCCACCGAATGCGCAGAAAAGTAATGCGGCATTGGCTTCATCAGTGGAGTCATCGTACGATTTGCTTTTGCAGCAACAACAGTTGTTCCTGCAATGGCAGCTCGAATGGCAACATAAATATCCTCAAATTATTTTGCCCGCACATGTATATATATTTTGTTTTAAATGAAAGGAATTAATAAATAATTTAAATTAATTTTTTTTGTTGACAGAAAAGTGCGGATAATTTGAAACCACCGACATCGCTTCCAGGTTTGGTCGCCCCGGTAATGAACGGTGGAACTAACACTTCGAGTGCGTTGTCGAATAACAGTTCGCCACTCCAGGATTTCACCGCGAACCGATGTTTGTCAAAATTGGAGGAAATGAAAGGTGATAAAAAAATTATTTATTTATTTATTTTATTTTATTTTATTTTATTTTATTTTATTTATTGCAGTGAGCGACTTAAAAGCGGAATTAAAGAAACGCAATTTGCCCGTATCAGGCTCGAAGCCTCAACTGATTCAAAGGTTGAAACCATACACCGACATCGGTCTTCTTATGAGCAACTCGCACGTTGCTAATAATTCGAGCGAATCAAACGCGATGCTTTTGAATTCGCTCGACTCGGGATCACCAAACAGCCTCCCAGATGCCGACATGAACCTCGATTTGCCTCTTTCTCCCAAGAAAGAAGTGAATAACAACACGTTCCCAGCGTGCATGTCTCCCGACAGCAGTCAGGACGGAACCCCGTTAACTCGATCGGTGATTTCGGGATCGCAATCCACGTCCAACACTCGCCCCCCGTCGGTGGCGCCAATGGACGTCGACGTGAACTGCAATCCGGGTTTCGATGCCATGGACGTGAGCGATGTAATGGCGAATGAGAGCACGAAAGACATTTTTAAGAAGAAAATCGACGAATTGCAGCGAGAAATACAGAAGTAGATTTATATTGATTTAATAATTTGTTGTGAATTTTTTTTAAAATTTAAATTTTGTTTTTAGGGAATGCGAAACGTGGCAAGTGCCGGAACAGAACGCGCAATTTAATTATTTTCAAGTGGTGCCAAA
The DNA here is from genome assembly GCA_034701245.1 of Strigamia transsilvanica. NCBI lineage: Eukaryota > Metazoa > Arthropoda > Chilopoda > Geophilomorpha > Linotaeniidae > Strigamia > Strigamia transsilvanica. The sequence continues at coordinate 11,906 of JAQIXU010001505.1, read as the reverse complement.
TAGATCACCGGCACAAATCCAACCAGCTTCTAGCATATCGTTGTCTTTACAACAAGAGCCGCTTCAAGACCAATTGCAACAAAATCAACAAGTTCAATTCTCTCCAGTACAAACAAAGCCCAACTCTTCGAATTCTAGCGTGAATGGGGTTGTGCAAACTACCGTGGCTGATCCGAGGACTCAGCAGCGACTACAGCAACACATACAGCAAAAGTTGTTGCAATCTCAATTACAACCTCACAGTAATTTGAATTTTTTTTTTATTTTTATATAAATTAATTTTTTAGATAAATTAATCAATTCAATTTTTGTTTTTTTAGATCGGCAACAACCAACTGCCAATCACAATGGGGCTACGATGACTAATGCCAAAGCCAATCTGGCAGCGTTTTTACTCGGTCAGGATAATGTTGCTTTGAATTCTGCCGGAAACAATGGATTTTTCAATCCGAATAATGTCAACAATGGAACTGGAGACCAGCACAACATAATGAATCAGCGCAATGTGCGTAACTGCAAGCGACATCCGCAGCAGAAAATCACGGAACGAAAAATAGCTCTTAGCAATAAGTAATATTTTTAATTTTTAAATTCAATTTATTAGTATTATTAAGTATTAATTAAGTGAATCCAATTTTTCTAGGTCTTCTAGACTAAATTGCATACCAAATTATGCTATAATTGACCCCCAAACGAAGCGGGAACCACCGCCTGATTATAACGAGGCCACAAAACAACTCAATAAAGTAAAACAGGTATTAGTTTGTCACGAAATTGTTTCTGGGATGGTTCAATGTTTAATAAAAGAATGCGCGCGCAATAATGCGCGTACAGGTTCCCGAAATCCTTCTTTTTGCGTATGACCGCGCATTGATAAGTCCAATTTCGTCCCGTTGTGAAAAAAGGGCCCCAATACCTCAAAACACATGTCCGTGACAAGTTTATTCTAAAAATTTAATAATAATAAAATTAAAATTAAAATTCTAGGAGCAATTCGCGCAACGATTGATGAACAACCTGGGTCATTTGTCCGGCCAGAAATCAGTGAAAAGTCAGGCAGTGGATGAAGTATTAGAATTATTAATTGCAAATGGAGGTAAAAATTAATTTTTTTATTATGAATTTTGTTTTTTTTTTTCTAAATTTTTAAACTTTTATATTTATTTTCTAGAGCTACCACCGAGTGCAGCGCAGGATCCCGCGACACCGACGACTCCGAAATCTCTACCGTCTGCCATCATATTTTCGAATTCACCTTCCTTATCAACCACGTCCGACGCAATGAAACTGACGAGCGTACAAAGCGTACTGCCTCAAATGACGACATACGTGACGAGTTCGAATCTGAGGACCACGTCAACCCCATCGCCGCCACCGCCGCCCCCGCTCCCGCCTCCGCCTTCGTCTCTCAGCTTGCTGATGCCGCAGTTGCCCATCCCCAGTCTCGGAGACGTGGGTCTCGGTTCGCCCGACTTGGACGTCAACTTGGATTTGGACAGCTTCGAAACGATGGACATTGGCCAGTTATCGGGCGACGTAACCAACGTGACCAACGGCGATCTAACCGATCACATGGAGATCGACGTGTCCGATTGGTTGGACGAAATGATGCCTCCCACGGCCAATTTGCCGCACACCGCCGCACACAGCGACGTCGACTCTGGGGACCCCTTGTTGTCTATCAGCCAGGATCCTCTGGATTTGTTTACGATCGACGAGAACGACTTCAAAACGCCGACTGAATTGAATATTCTGAATTGGGATAAAGTGGATTTTGCCACGTAATTAATGACGCGTCATAAAAGTGCCTACTTGTGATAAGTTGATGGAACTGAGAGATCGAGTTTTTATTTTATGCTTTTTTGTTTTGTTTTCTTCTTTCAGTTTTGGTGAAAAGAGTTAAATTTTGTTCTGGACATGGAGAATGAAATTTGTAAAAAAAAAAAAAAAAAAAAGGAACACTTGCAAGAACCGAATCCCATTAAACTTGGTGGTGCCGTGTTTTTGTTTTCGAGTGTAGCGTTCACTATTTGCCTCGGACCATGGCCAGTTGTCCCAGCTCAAGATTTATTAAACATAAAAGTGCTTAGCACGTCCACACATACATTACATACATATTACATACATTTTTGTTAATAATACCAATTATTTTTTATGTTTTAATTTTAATTTTGATTTTTTTTTTTTTTAAATTTAAATTTGAATTTCTCCATCAACATGTGGAACCAAGCTATGAATAATTCCAAATAAGTACTGTAGGATTACGATTTTATTTTGGGGTTAGAAAAGAAATTTGTAGATTTGTTATTTACGAAAGAGAAAAAAAAAGTACTTAAAATTCACACTCTGATTTTACAGTGAAATAGAATAGGAAATCGAAGGAGTTTTGAAGTTCTTTCTTTGTTTCGACTTTGAAGCTCCGAATAAAAACACATATTTTTCTGGTTGTAGTTAGAATTCAGTTGGTAAATTGATACTACAACTAGAATAGATGATTGTGTCAGCGACTAGTGTAGGCAAATCCCAGTACGCACTGCTAACACGAATGAAATGTTAGTAAATTTTTATATTTGTGAATAGAGAATGAAATATTATTTGATTTTTGTTGTTGTTGTTTGGTTTTTCGGTGTTGATTAAGTGCGTACGATTTCTATTTTTATAATCCGCTTTTTCTTTTTTCCGCTGTGTGGTTCTATTTTTATTTTTTGACATTTGAATTCGTGTTTAAATAAATTAGTTTTTTTTTGGTTTTTTTTTGAGGAGGAGGATGGAGTAGAGTTTAAATTTTAATTTTTGATAACAATGTTTTCAAATGTTTGCAGTGTGTAAATAATTTTCATTTCAAATCATTATAATATGACTAGTCCAGTTTTTCAAATGTATTTAGTTTTCGTATTATTAAGAAGAAAATTGAATTTTTATTTTCTCGCTCTTTTAGTCAGGGGGTCAGTTATTAATGTGAAAACTGAAGGACCAAACAAAAAAAAGTTAATTTCAATAATAATAATAATAATAATAATAATTAATAATAATAAAAAGGTTTTGTTTGATTTGAATAAGGTAAATACCCTGACTACAAGATTTTTGATGTCATTCCAAATCTGAACTGAAAATGATAAATAAATAAATAAAATATATAGAAAAAAAAATATGAAAGAACCGGCAAAGTGTTTCCAGAAGAAATTAAGGAAAATTTAAATGTATCGATAAAAATTGAATCAATTCTGTTTAGATATTGATGATGAGCCCTTTCGTTCATTTAAAAAAGAAATGAATAAATTAAATAAATAAATTGTGTTGATTTTAAAATTAAAAAACAAAAAAAATAAAAATATTTTTATTTCTTTTTTTGTTTTGTTCCCTGTGTGTAAATGTGTATAATTTAGTTGTTTTGTTTTACATTCCAGTTTTAAAAGAAAGAAAAAAAAAAAAAGGTTGAGAAATTAATTGCTTATTATTTTTTTGGTTTTTAATTTATACTTTGGAAATTTTTTGATTTGTTTGTTTTGTTCTTTTCATCTTTCTTTTCCAGTGTGTGTATAGATTATTGCCAATTAGTGGGATCATGTTGTTAAAAAAGAAGCAAACTTAGAAGTTAGGAAAAAAAAATGCTGAATCTTTTTCTTTCTAAATGGAATATGTACAGAACTTGGGAATTTTCAATTAAAAAAAGCCAAAAATTGAGCAATTTTTAATATGGAGAGGACTTATTTTTCTTTCCCCTCACTTTGGTTCCTTCATTTTGATGGAATTCTTTAGTGGGCTTTGAAATTTGTATTTGCTTTGAAAATAAAACAAATGTATAAGAATCCAATAATATCTTTTATTTGTACTTTCAATTACTTTTAATTTCTTTTTATCGTTTTTACAAAATTAGACTTGCCAGTAGAAATGCAGTTATGGCATCCATTTGGGCTTCGGTTTTTGTTCTGTGATTCTGTTGGAGTCCCCGGTAGCTTAATGGTAAAGCACCCGTCCGGTAAGCGGGGGATCTGGGTTCGACTCCGGGCTAGTGACTCCTCGGAGTCCGAGCTGTTTTGTTTTTCCAACCAAAAATGTAAGCGGGGTTATACAATTGAATTTTCTCTAGTATTAAATTAAATTAACCGCATTGAAGAAGTTTAGCACTTTACCGTTACGGTTACTCTGAAAAAGTAACTTGCGTCTTGAAACATTACTATTTTTTCTCAAAATAAAAAATTTTTATTTTTATTTCTGACGAAATAGAAAATAATAGGGAATATGCTGTAAGTGCAAATTTCTCCGGGAGATGTGTGTGAATTTGTTTTTCATGTTGGGAGGATTCATTCCATTTATTCCAGCAAAAAAGAACTTTAAAAATCGTTACCGTTACTAGTTACTACAGGCAAAAGGTAACACATTATTGGGTTTGTTCAATGCCAAGCATAAAAATATTGATTTTAGATAAAAATTTGGTTTTTCAAATAAAAATTTTAATTTCAATTTGTTTATTTCACATTTCGCCTATCAATTCATTCATTGACCGTTTTCAATATAAAAACCATTCGAATAAGCAGACGTTAAGTAACAAATGATCAACATACAAAGTAATAAATACAAGAAAACTAGGTAGCATATTTCCTCGATGGTGATTCAGATATTTTGATGCGTTTAGTCTTGGTGAAGGAACCTTTGGGTAAATTTACAGGCCTTGGATAAGGTATTTTGTAATGGACAGCTGAAACATAAATATAAATTAAATTAAATTTAATTTAAATTCTATGTTTATATACCTATTGTGTATCTCGCATTGGCTTCCAGCACGCTTTTTTCTATCTCATTTTTGTCTGTTAAATTCTTATTTCGTCGAAATAATGTCCTCGCTTCGCTGACAATGTATTGTCTCTCCTTTTCAGTGTCCTGCTCATTTTTGGCAATCCAAGTGCGACTAATTCGTAAGATTTTTTTGTACGTGGAGAGTACACTCCGTCGAACTATATTGGCACCCGTCATAACTGACATTGCTGAAGATATTCAAATCTGTTAAATATATCAATTAAAATTTTTTTAAATTACAACCACACCTTTCGTTTCTTGTACTCTTATTACGGTATCACATCTGCTCGAATTCTAGGAAATTGTAAATATAACCGAATTCTACATCAGTAGTCATGGCGAGAAAACATTGAACTAGGAAAGTAAACATGGAGCGTTTTATCAGAGGGTTAAACCATTTCATCGTCAGATGGAAATAACGGCTGCACGACAGTACAGCCAAAGGAATAAACTTAGAATGATCTGTCGACCCGTAACACTCCCTATGCTATTCTATTCCATTGACTCTGCTAAAACTAAAACAATACTAAAAAAATATAATCAGATGTAGCGTTTTTGTTTGAGCATTTAACCATTTCTTCGTCAGGTGGCAATAGTAGGCTGGCATGACAGCATGGTTGCAACCTGCCGAAATGGCTCGCGAAATGGTAAATAACAAAACAATCGAAACATGTACAGTATTGTATTATATATATATTTGTTTTATGATGAATAATGAATATTCTTATATTCAGGTAGACTAAGCTGCATAAAAGTGTGAACGACTTCTCACATGTCATTTAACCTTGGACGTCCAAGATTTCAAATCTCGTTTCAAACGATGTGTTCCAGTATTAAACGTGTGACGAAACCTGGTGAGTACCATATTTTACTTACTTTGAATGAATGAAACCCGCAACAGAAGCTAAGAACCCAAATGTCTCAACATTCTTGTTTGTATGTGACTCAATTTGGGTACCACTACACCACGGTGTATCCCGTTGGGTACCCTGTGGTGTATTAGTACATCTTTTAAAACTGTATTTTAAATCATTTCAGTCACTTTTATATTTGATGATTGAAAACTAAACTAATTCATGTTACACAACTACAATTTTTATTAGTTAATGATGCAAAAAAAGGAGTTAATCCATTACTTTATTTTGAAGCATCACCATTTTTATATTGCAACTTGCTGGAATGATCAATAGAAAAATATTACTGGAAATGCTCTGAAGTGTTTTTGATCAATTTGTCCGCAATTTAGATATTGGATTCAATCGTTTTGATCAATTTGAATTGTAAACATTTATTTTTAGTTTTTTTTATCAATTTGGGTAGTTATTTTAGTCATTTACGTGTTGAATTTAGTTGGTTTGATCAATTTAGATGCTGAATTCAGTCGTTTTGGCCAATTTAGACTCGCGTTATAAAGGGATTCCGCGTTGCTTTAGAACCCCGCGTTCAATGAAAGCATTTACTGTATAAAAAAACCAAAAAAAATCGAAAACACCGCAAACAGCAAAAACCATCAAAAAAAGTGAAATTTTGTTGCCTGTTCATTTCGTCGTCGGAAGGAGGCGACGAATTGCGGGCGACTAAATGGACAGACTTCGAAACCACTACACAATGGTTTTTTTACTCTCTAATTTTTATAAATTTTTAATTTGGAAGAATAAAAAAATTCGGTTGTTATTTTAAAATTTATTAATGGATCATTCCACTACACCACAGGGTACCAAACAGGGTGCACCGTTGTGTAGTGGTACCCTACTTTTTGTCGCGACCCACTCAATTCCACCGCTATTTCGGGTCCTAATTTCGCACAAACGAACGCCGTTAACGGATCAGCGTGTAGACTCTTCTGTCATTAATCCTGTCTTTTGAACGCGATGCCAAGAGACAATTAAACACATTGCAATTTGTGCTAAATCCAAATTTGCAACAACATCAAATTTTACTAAGTCTAGAGCATGGGATTTCAACAGGCGGCCCGCGATGCCTTTTCTTGCGGCCCGCGAAACTTTGTGGAAAAGTACTCTTCTGTAGTAAAGTTTATGTTTTTAAGTTTTGTCTTTCGTTTTTCCTACCTCAGCCGATTATAATGCGGCCCGCCACTAGACTCATGGATTAAATTGTGGCCCTCGGACACTGTTTAGTTGGAGACCCCTGGTCTAGAGAAATTCAATGGTTTTAAACCCCGCCTAAATTTTTCTGGTTGGAAAAAACGAAACAGCTTGGACTCCGAGGAGCCACTAGCCCGGAGTCGAACCCAGATCCCCGCATTTAAAGGCATTTTGGTACTGTGATTCTGTTGGAGCCCCCGTAGCTTAATGGTAAAGCACCCGTCCGGTGTGCAGGGAATTTTAGTGGGCTTGGGCTCCGGGTGCAAGATCCCCTTACTGTGGCCGTGGACGGGGCGCACAAAATAATCGCACAGGGCATCATCGATAGACCTGGAACCGACCCTGCATGTTCTAGTATTTGTTTGTGTATGATAAGGATCATTTCATTTATTTGTTTTGATTCTTCTGACCATGAGAGTAAAAATAGCAAATTATGAAACCAACCTTGAATAAAAATCACTTCCTCGATGGTCCAGATTTCATTGAGATCAACTTGAATTAACCCTTTCATCTGTGACCTTGTCTTTTACTATAAAACCAGCTGGTGAACACATCAATAATCCACTCTGCAGACAAAAGCGGTATAGCCATGCACACTTTAATTCCCTAACAATTTTTACTAATTACATTTGTTTGCTCATTGCGCAGAAGAGTATGGACAAACTCAAGTATCGGTTGATCTATATGGTTTTATGTCCTCTTTTGACGACTTCGCTAATAACGACTAGACGAATTTGCGAATCAACTGGAGCGAGAAGTTTTATTTGTTTTATAAACAGCAACATTTACGACATGCTGTTGCCCAGACTTCCATCAGATCCAATCGAGTTGAGTATTATTGGTGGACGATATCCAAACCTCCAAGGAAGACCATTCGTCAAATTCTTGCAACTGAAATCGTTGAATATAGTGAGCGACAACTTGGAAATTGTTAAAAACTCGGCGTTTGACGGCTTGACCAACTTGAAGCAACTGAAAATCAAAGCTTTATTGAAATCCTTCGAAGAAAACAGTTTGCGACCTTGCCCGCGCTTGGAAATCGTCGATTTTTCATCGAACAAAATAAGCGCGCTGAACAGCGTGGCCATTGCAGCTAAACCGCTCATGTATCTAACCAAGTTGATTTTCTCCGACAATCCAAAGTTGGAGTCGCTCGCTGCTGATGATTTAATTGCACTGGAGAATTCGCCCGTGAATTACATCGATTTAACGAAATGCAATCTGAAAAGTGTAGCGCAAGGCGTGTTTTCGCACCTGAAAAACTTGACGCATTTAATTCTGAGTGAAAATCACCTGTCGGCGAGTGACGTATCGAATGCTCTGTATCGTATCTCACCTCGTCTCACGGTGCTGCGGCTGAAACGAATCAACTTGACGAGTATTTCGAGAAATGCGTTTTTGGGTTTATCGGATACGAATTTGGAGGAGTTTACGTTGGAAGGGAACAACTTGAAGTTGATTAGGAACGAGAGTTTTCCGTTCATGTTGAATCTGAAGAAACTTGATTTATCCGACAACCAATTGGAGACGATTGAAACGTCTGTTTTCATCAAGTGGCCTAATTTGGAGAAATTATATCTGACTTCGAACCGTTTGACTCGTGTGCCTCTGGAGGCGTCGCTGCAAATGAATAAATTGATGCATTTGGATTTGTCGCATAACCACATACATTTGGCTAAGCGACGTGCTTTTTTCACTTCGGTGCCGAATTTGAGTTATTTGGATTTGAGCAACAACAATATTTCTCACAATCTGCTTTTGTACGAGGTCGGGTTAGGCAAATTGGAAACTATACAAATTTCGTACAATTTCGTTGTTTCTTGGCATCGAAGCGTGGTGCGTAATAAAAACATGGCGCTACAGAAATTGTATATTGGTAATAATAAATTGAATATTGTGACAGCAGAAATGTTGGCTGATTTTAGGGAGTTGAAGTATGTTTATTTAGATGGAAATCCACTTGATTGTACAAAATGTGAAATGTCTGCATTTGTAAAGTGGATTAATCAAAGTGTTCATGTTTATCATTCTAAGTGTAGATCTGAGGGGATGCGTTTAAGGTCGGTTAATTGTAGCGTCGAAATTTAACTAAGAAAGTGTAGGTAGATGTAGCAAATGCTTTTTGTTTTTGTTTTTGTGATTAAAAAGATCAGTCAAACAGCAATGAACTGCTCAGCTCTTCCTGGAGTTTTTACATTACTTTGATGCAATTACAGTAGAACGTCGATTATCCAAATGCCGGTTATCCGAACAGCGATATTCGCATTCCAGACTGACAGTAGTCTCCGCGTATCACTTACGGCAGTCTGGAAACAAAGAAAACTTAATGATTTTGCAAACAAATCAGTTTTATGAACACCCATGCACCCCAATTAGTTCGGATAGTTGGCAATGTACTGTATTTTGCATTTAAAACACTTGTTTTTCACTTTTTTAATTCTGCGTTTTATTTTTAGCAGTCAACGTCTTCACGCAAGTCTCGAAAAGTGACCTACATTGTTCTTAAATCAGGTATGTTCAGGGGGCTGACGAGAGGGGGGAAGCTGCTACAAGTCACTGGAAGTCTTAAGGGGGCTCGGGGTCTTCGACTATGTTGAAAAATTGTCTGTTTTGGCGCATCAATAAGATTCTGTGTAAAGATTTGTTTTTCTAACCGGGGCCTGAGCCCTGGGTATATTTAATTGAATTTGCTTAATATCAGCTATTAGTTGTAGCTCTGTTATTTTGGAATTTTGACTGATTCTTTCTGAAGTTGTGCAGGGCCACATTAATTGGAGTCTTATCAGGGGGAAAAATAGGTTGCCTGTGTGAGAAATCCAGTTATGGAATGTGTACTATAGGTATATGAAATTGTTAATTGTGCATCCGGGATTTTGTGTAGATTTGATTTGATTGTCATTTGTATGGATAAATTATAATTGATTGTTTTCCCGGATCCATCATGGAAACTTGCACATACATAATTGTATTTATGTATGTCATTGTATTTTTATGATGATTTTAGACACACTCTAATTGGTCCAGCTATGACAGTTTTTGCTGTTAGATGCATCAGGCACCTATAATGTAATGGAATGTCATGATGTACTGTACCTGAGCGCAGGTGGTGACATCATGTCTTCCATAGTTTATGCTATGCATCTTACTTGGACGTCTGAGGTTGAGACTATTGAATTTTATCATGGGAACTGACCACCTCTGGTTTGAGAGTAGTTGTGACTGTTGGAATAAGTCAGTCAGTTTTTGTATTGAAAACAACTACTTTACTAGAGCTAAATAATGTTGCGACTCATGGTCAGGAATGGAGGTTGAAGAGTGAGTAAAACAAAAGTGAGGGGAGACAAGGTCGTAAACTCTCAATGTTCCCTCTCTACATAACTTTGCCTTCTGGCGGTGAGTCGCCAAGCAAAACACAAACAAACATATATTGGATGCTAGCGACCCACATACAAGATATTTTAACAAGCACAAAATATTATAACAGTGACATCACAAACCAAAATGGCGACCTCCAGTGTCCAGTTGTGTTTTCTTTGCTGTCCACATTTTATTTTATTTTACTATTCTGACTTATTGTATACATGGGATGTAGTAATAAACAGAACATTATTGTTTATTAACTCTTTGGAGGGCATGTGTTGGCAATATCGACACGTTACTCGCAATTGCTCATCGGAACTCCATATGTTTCATCACCACTCACAACGTCTTCTCAATTTGGCAATTGTGAGGATTATTCACACCCTGGACCGTAGGCTACAATGCCAATTTTGTAAATGGAATCAAGAGACTGTGCAGCCTTCCCATCAGGAAAAATGCATTTTTTTCAGGCGCAGAAATTACTTTTTAGGGATTCAAATACACATTTAAGCACACAAATAGACAGTATAAAAATAATGGTAATTATATTAAACTCGTCGCTTTTCTCAGTAATTAATCCATGTAACGGTATTTCACGAGAGCAAACGCATCCTTTATTGTAACGGACAAAATATGATTACATAACAGAATACTAGACTAATTATTGTCAATGTGCAAATACAAGAGATTAAAAATGTTGACGCATCTATTTTCACATACAAACAATAATCGAAGTATATTGATACAGTGCAATTTGGACCTAAATTAATCGCTTCTTGATACGGTGCAGAAACTTTTCAAGCAATTCAAAGCATAACAGAATAGAAAATCCAAGAAAAAAGCCCAAAATCAGTTTACATTATTGTTTAATAAATTAACAATTGTTCATTTATTTATCAATAATATTTAATGATAAACAGACATATCAATTCGGTTGAATTGATATTCTTTAGCAACAGCTATGAAATCAGTTATCAAATCTGGCACCAGCGAAGAAGGGTGTTAGGTCGTTTCACCGGGAGACATTTCACCGGGGACATTTCACCGGTGGGACGTTTCACCGGGTGGGTCATTTCACCGGGTGACTTTTCACCGGGTGACATTTCACCGGGAATTTAATTCAATAAATTCTCTCTTAATTAATTTTTAAAAAAATGTTATTTTTATTCATTCATCAATTTTGAATTTTGAATTTTGTTTTGAATTTTGTTTTGAATTTGGTTTTGAATTTTGTTTTGAATTTTGTTTTGGATTTTGTTTTGAATTTTGTTTTGAATTTTGTTTTGAATTTATTTGAAATTTTAAGAAAAAACAGCACACGGCGATCGGCGCATGGCAATTGGCGCACGGCAATCGTCGTGCAACGTGCGGCGATCGGCGCATGGCAATCGTCGTGCAACGTGCGGCGATCGGCGCATGGCAATCGTCGTGCAACGTGCGGCGATCGGCGCATGGCAATTGGCGCACGGCAATTGTTGTGCAACGTGCGGCGATCGGCGCATGGCAATTGGCGCACGGCAATCGTCGTGCAACGTGCGCCGTTTTTCTTTAAATTTCAAATAAAATTAAAACAAATTCAAATAAAAAATAACAATTAACAATATTTATTTTTTGGCGCCCGGTGAAATGTCACCCGGTGAAAAG
>JAQIXU010001504.1:0-16923 GCA_034701245.1 Strigamia transsilvanica | reverse complement strand
ATAAATAGATAGGTAGGTAGATAAATAGATAGGTAGGTAGATAAATAGATAGGTAGGTAGATAAATAGATAGGTAGGCAGATAAATAGATAGGTAGGTAGATAAATAGATAGGTAGGTAGATAAATAGATAGGTAGGTAGATAAATAGATAGGTAGGTAGGTCTGGCATAAATAGTTTGCATTTTCTTTGCATTTCAATTTTTTTCCCTATTGTGTTTTGGGGCATCCACATTGACTGCTTGTAATTTTTATATTATCTTTACAGCTTTCTACAAAGGATCATTTTAGAGTTACTTCGGTATGGATGCAAAAAGGAAACACCGAAGTATCATCTCTGTTCGACTGCAAATGATTAAGTTTGATCGATTTTGCAAATTAATTAAGTTTCTAATGGGCGCTATTACTTTTCTCGTGACCCAAACATGCCCACGACGACAACCCGTTCCTATTAACTTGGATGAAAAACTAGGCAAATGGATAGAAATCAAGCTGTTAACATCAGCCAAGGTGGTGTTCATATGCCTGATGTGTCTTCAGTACACTCAAGGTCAGAAATTGACCCCTTGAAATAGCATTCACTAAAGAAAATGAAAAGATTATAGTAAACATCCAATCAATCAATATGAATCATTAACAATTAGTAAAAGCTTTTAGGAACAATTAAATTGTGAAATGGTGCAAGTCCTGCTCATCCAATATAATTGCCAAGCACAATAGGCAGGTACTGTAGCAGGAACTTTAGGCAAAACAGATTATGAAATCGCGTTAACCAACATCTGTTAATAGATGAAATATGAAATGGGGCAATAGGAACCACACAAAAGAGGTAAATAATTGAATATAAGATGACCATTTTGTGTTAAAAGGAAAAGGGTAGACGGAGTGACCCCTTTGTATTTACTTGAATACTACCCCAAATTCGGGGGAGGAGAATCTGATGCTGGAAAGAGCAACGACCACCGCCACGGGCTACCAGGCCGGGTCTCAGGGCAATGCGGCATACCGTACGTCCGAGTCAGCAGCCCTGGGCCCGCCTGCTTCGACGTCTGTCATCGGCACCGCCTTCCAGCTCCAGTCGGCAAATCCATGGCCGCAGAAAGCTATGCCCACGCAACAGAAACAAGATCGCCGCAACAGGGGACAATTTCGTGATCAGCAAGCGACTGCAGGTTTTGGGAATCAAAAGCCCAATTCAATACCTGACAAACTCAGACAAACCTAATAAAGCCATTATAAAGCCAAGTCTGCCTCAAGTAATGGCACTGTCCAGCACCCAGAAAAATTATATCACCGGAGCCGGATGGAGGTTTTGAGCTTGTGGCAAACCCACATAAATTCGATTAGGAATCAGAAACTAGAATAAAAATGTTTCTGTTGGTGTTAATGGGGGCAGAAACCTATGCAAAACCATGGGACGACCATTAAATAGACCACGAGGAAGTAGAGAGTTGGAAGAACAAAACAAGCCGATAAACCTTAAACCTGTAAACCTAAACCTTAAACCTGATAACACCGACCAGTTTGAAATTGTACAAAACTTGAAAAATTATCAAATAAAACAATTTCATCGGCCATATGATTTGGTGTAATTAATATTAAGCTCACAATAAACAGGATATCAACTAACAAAACCTTGGATGGCATGATGTTGCCAGGATTAGAAGGGATTCGGATTACGAGCAACGAGCAACCGGCGACGAGCTTCTTCGCCCGAGATTTTCGAACACAGGCACGAACGATATGACGTAATAATCAAGTGTGTCTGATGCCAGCAACAATCCGGTAGTCTATAACCCAGGTTTATCAAATGACATCTCATAGCATTATTGATACTTTTGTGATTATTTGCTAGTAAAAAAAAATGAGTGTGTCTGTGATGACACAAACATATTTTAGGTGGAAATTCTTTTGGTGGAAAGAGTTTTGATAAATAAAAACATTTCTAATTTGTAAATACGGATGGTTCAGGAAATGTAAACAAATACGACTGCTATTGTAATATGAATAATAAGAATTTTTAACAGTATCTTTTTTATTTGAAGACAAGACGGCAGCAATATTAGTGATGACGGCTACCGTTTATAAATTCACAGGACGGAGAAAGAAATGTAGAAAATTATGTTTATTAAAGTGAATCGTGTTTATCGATACAACTAGTGATTTAATTTTCAAAAGTTACGTTTGCGCGCATTTATTTAAACAAAAAAAACAAACTATTAATCAAAACAATGATTTTTTTTTCTTCTTCTTATTGTAATACAACACAAGTTTTTTAAAAAAAAATAATTGAGCAAAATTAAAAAGACCATTTTATCTGATTGAAACATTTAAACCGTTAAAAAAATACTTCCAAAAAGTAAAACGTTAGAGATACAAGACGAAAAACTGATCTGTACAGTAGTTTTGGGTGACTGAGCCTTTTGCAAACTTCGTCACGATTTTATGAAAACGGTTACAACAATTCCTGCAAAATAAAATAAGAAAAATTAACGCACGGAAACCAAATTCGCACACATGCACGTTCTGCAAGTCAATCAAACAAACCTAAAAAAAACGACGCCATCAATTTCACATTGATACTTGGCAACCACTGGCTGTTAATTCCATCGTAAAAAGGTATTGCCAGAATACCAATACAAAACAAACCAACTATCGCAATCACTGTGGTCGAAGGCATCGAGTCATGACCTAGAAAAGAATAAAAATGTTACAATTAAGGTAAATAATTCAATAAACAAGCAAAACCTTGTCTAGTAGATGCAATACTGTACTGTTCGCCCCCGCGTAAATGAGATGTTTTATTCGGTATGATGGGTTGAAATTTGTCTTGTTCCGGTGCATTTACGTTCCCGACTTCTTGCGGCGGAGTTTTCAGTAAAGTGACCGGAATGTCCTTTTTCCCGAGCAATTGTTTCTGCCCATGCTCGTACACCGATATTCGAAAATTATCCGTTACACCAATTGCTGCGACCGTTATCGCATTGTGACGAATTACTCTAAATTTGAAATAAAAGTTTATTAAACAAAATAAAGAAACTTTGACATTTTTCATGATTAAAACTCACAAGTCAATACAGCACAGTGACCGTATGATTCCCTCACTGTCTGCCATAACATATTTTTCTGGCGCCGTGCACAAAACTATTTAAAGAATTTGATTACAAAACGTGGAATTTTGGACTAATAATGTGGATGGGCAAAACCTTTGAATCGAATTCCAAAGTCGTATGGATTGTAGACCGTCAGAACTTGTTTGTGTTGGCTTTTCTCGTCCGCGTAAAATGTCAGAGAGTTTGGAAAGACGAATACAGGCAGCATTCGGTCGTCCACCCTCGGGTTTTGGTTGCTGCCGCGACTAAGCATGTGCACGTCTGGGAAGATAAATAAACAAATCGATTCAGCGCAGTCAATAGAAACATCTAGATATTAAATATATTTGGTTTAGCGTTAGAACTAATTGTTTTTTCGGTGTTTTTGTAGTTTTTAAAATCATTTCGTTTCACTTACCAATTTCAGTTCACGCAATATGACTTAACTAGTGCAACGATTTGCAGATATGATGACTACTGATGGAATGATACAATGCAGTTCTATTATGTTTTGTTTATACCAGTGTTAAAGATAAGAAATCATCTTTTTCGGACGATAACAAAATTCACAATTGATTAAAGTCGACCTAAACAGCTGAGCGAGAATGTTTTTGTTGTTTAGAAAACGTGAAACCACCAACTAAAATTAGTTCGCGAATTACGTCACAACTTGGAACGAGGTTATGATAAAACTTGGATCTCGTGGCGTTGTGAAATCACATGATGCTTTCACGAAAACCCGAACGACGAAACTATATGTATTTTGTCATTTTAGCTAGGAAACTTGTTAGAATTTGTGCAGCTTTGGTTACCAGGTAGCCTACGCGCCATATTAAATGGATTTAGATAATTTAGATTAGAAAAATTTTATTTTAATTAATAAAACACTTTTCTTTTAATTGCAACCACATTTTATTTCTCCGCCATCCAAACGCTGGAACTGGAATTACGCAACAAACGTGACAAAATCAAAAAGTGCACAACGCTGGCCAAAACGTGAATGTCAAAAGTGCTTGGATGTCCTGTGCTTTGAGGGGAAAAAAGTGCAAAAATGTCATCGCCACCTCGCGTGAAAAAGCAACGGTGAACTGGAACAGCCGACGCATGCGCACCTCCATATTTTCCTTTTCCCCGCTGATTCATTTACTCGCAACAAAAGTTGTGCGAAGTTCTGCCTTCGGAAATCGTTTGAATATGTCAGTGGATAATTGTTTCCGGACGGCTAAACTGAGGTGAAATTAAATCCTTGTCGTTAGCCGATGTATAATAAATTTTTTGTTTGCAGCTATAAAAAATATCGCGTATTTTTAAAAAAAATTCGACGAAAACGAATCCGTCAAGAACGAGCGAAGAAAAGAGATGAAACGGAATCTGTAGAAGATGAAGTCAAAAGTTCACAGAATGTTGTTTTTGGACCGGTTAATGAACTGTTAAGATGTTACGATCAGGATGACGAGAGGTTTATTATTGATCAGTTGCCTTTTTTTTCCAGATTTTTTAATTGTTTTAATAAAATTACAGGGAAACTCAACATAATCTATGGCTGGAAAGGGAAAAGATGGCGCAGGAAGCGTTTTTAAAAGAAAAAGAAAGAAAAGAAAAAATAAAACAAGATACCGCCTATCGAGAGGTTTTTATTCATTAAACCAGATTAGACATAAATTATTGTGATTATTATTATTATTATTATTTCAGAAAAACATTCGCGAGGAATGGGAAAAACAACAGGCGAAAGATAAAGAAGAAAAAGATAAACAAACACTCGAGGAGCAGTCAAAGAAAGAACGAGAGGTGATTTACGAACTAAAAGGAATTGGAAAAGTGTTAATATATCCATTTACTGCGAATAAGAAAGCATTTAGAGCTTTGATTATCAAATTGCATAAAACTTAAATACATTTGTCCTTGACATTTATCACATTTATGTTGCCTGATACCAGATATCAACAGTTTTTGTATCTTTTATGTAAATTTACGTTTGCAAACACAATTTCCTATGGTGTTTCAAATGTATACATCTATTTGCATCATTTCCTTATTTAGGCAGCTCTATTGAAAGAGATTTCAACTCAACCGAAGAAAGTAAAACCATCCGTCTTCTCGTTTTAAACTTTTGTTAATTATTTTCTATTAATTCACTCTTACAGTGTGATGGACCGAGTCATAATCCAGAACCACCGCTTAACTTTGGAACAGAAATGGATCGCGATAATTGTCCCTTCTTCTTAAAGACTGGGGCGTGTAGATTTGGTGACAGGTATAAAAATTGAATTTTTTTTTTAAAGAATTGGAAAATAATCGTTTTAATATATCGTTTAGGTGTTCTAGAGTCCACAATCGTCCATCTTTAAGTAATATAATCCTCATTCCAAATATGTACAGCCATTTTAGCATGGACGAGAGTTTCAGAGACGAGTACGATACGGATATTGCTCTTGAATACGAAGAGTCTGAAACGTACAACCATTTCAGGTTTTGTTGATATATATATTCATTTCAAATCTTCATGGCACATATCATTTAAAAATTAATTTTTTTGTTTAGAGAGTTTTACGAAGATGTTACGGGCGAGTTTAAAAAGATCGGAAGGGTTATTCAATTTAAAACTTGCTGTAATCACGAGCCACATTTACGTGGGAATGTTTACGTTCAATATCAGTTGTAAGTGTTATTGGTGGAAGCGTTGACGTTATCTTAATACGATTGATTTGTGTTTTTAAAGTGAAGATGATGCTCTGACAGCTTTTAAGAAATTTAATGGTCGCTGGTACGCGGGAAAGCAAATTTCGTGCGAATTTGCAACTATCGCCAGGTGGAAGACGGCAATTTGTGGTAAATATTGATTAAATTATCGCGTTACCTTGATAAAATATGTAATTTGAATTAGGGCTTTACGCAAGTAAGCGATGTCCGAAAGGAAGAAGTTGTAATTTCTTGCATGTATTCAAAAACCCGAGAAATGAATTCCACGCAGCAGATTTTGATTATCAAACAAAAAACCTCAACTCGAGTCACAGGTATGGAATTGGCTATTTTTTTTTTAGTGTGGTCGTAAATAATTAGATCAAAATTGTTTAGATCGTCGCGAAGCACTTCATATTCGAGCCAAAATAAATTCTCTAGGAGTAGCGAATTGAGATCGAGAAGCAGATCAAAATCAACAGAAAGATCATCAAAACATAGAAGAAAGCGATCCAAAAAGTGATTATTAATTCCCATTAATTAATTAATTAATTAATTATTGAAATTCTTTAGATCCAGAACGAGATCTTCTAGTCGTGATAAATATATACGGTGCGACTTAAAAACTGAACAAAAGAGGTAAACAATTAAATATAAAATAATATAATACAATATAATTTCGTGTTGAATTATGAAACAGATCGAAAAAGAAACTAAAGAAAGCGAAAAAGAAGAAATCGTTCCACTGTAACCATTCGGACAAACACGATTCACGGTCGGGCTCTTCTTCAGACAACTGAAAGTGAAAACAGCAAATTAATTCGAGTTTTGCGCGAAGGGAAAAAACTGCTGTCAACTATGAACAAAAACTGCACTCCACTCCACTCCACAAATTAATGTGCCCTCACAGTAAAACTTGATCAACTCAAACAGGAAATATGTTTATTAATAATTTCTGCATTGTTACAACATTGCGTTTTCATAATAAAAAATAAACAATTTTAGTAAGAGTCAAGCCATTCATTTTTCTCTTTAAATTCTTCTCCCTGAAAAGTTCATTAATGGAATGTGGATTACCAGTTTAATTGACTCGTATAAAATAGTTAATTACAATCGTATCTTGACAATATTAAGTACACAAACAAGAAATAAATTTAAGGCAGAGGAAAGCTAGTTTGGTGTGTCGTAAAGGAACCACAAACAAGGTGCAATTCCGTGTAGAAATCTAGTATGAAAAATGCATAGCAGCCCGTCACCAGCAAAGAAATAAATACAAGTGCACAAAATGACACGTTTGAAGCAACAAATCAACAACAAAAAGCCACAAGATTGTTCGTTAATAAAAACAAAGAGAACACATCAATATTATGGAGTGAAATAGGAAACCCCATGCAAACGGTTAAGGGAAAACGTTATTCTAATTCTCAATCCACAGCAGTGTTTTCCTCCGCTTAGCCAAGACCATGATCTTCGAAAAATCCCTGCGGAGTTTCCTCCTACAAAAGAAAACATTCACATTTTTATAACGCTTTGTTAGATATTTATTTCGTCAAATGCAAATACAAAACCCTTTCACGAAAGGGACATCTTTATTTCAAGGATATCAAACTCTACAGCTTAAAATAACGCATGCATAGAGTAATAGAATAAATAGTTGGTTAATGGTTATTTTTAAGTTAAATAAAACGTTAGTAAAGCTTTCGGTTAATAGACAAAACAGTTGTCATGCGTGCGAAGGAGTTAGATGAGACCATTCTCCCTCAGAGCAGTTTCTAATATTTCATCCTTAAGGGGAGAGAGAGAGATAGTAATTATAATATCATAATAATAAGCTTTGAAAAATGAAAAGCATTTTAAAATTGCTTAGTTCAGTATACAACATATTCTTTTATGTACATACAATATATTTGATGCCTTAAAATTCAAATTTCTGGAAAGTTTAATATTTCGCTATCGTCATGGATTATTTCGTACTACACATAAAAACGAATAAAAGAATGAAAACGGAAATAAGATTTTTTAAAAAGCGATGCAAATTATAGACTATGAGACGGTTAAAAACCCTCAACACACGTGATGTTAAGCAGACAGCTCACGACACGTAGCTGGATCAAGTTCATGATTCTTAAGAGCAAAAAAAAATAAAAATAAAACAAAATACAAAAAAATGAAATAAAATAGAATATAAATAAATTAATAAATTAATGAATAAAACATTACATTTGTGTGTGTTTTTTTGAAAGAGAATGCGCTGAAACATGAATTTTTAGCACCACCTTGCGAGGTAATTTTACATTAAGTTTTCAGCAATGATTATCCACGCATTTGATATGGGGGAAAATGACTAGACGTGTTTTAAATAAAACCCAATTCTTTGAGTGCGCCTTCCATCGCCTCGTCCTTTCGGGAAAAAAGAAAGACAAAGGAAAGAAAATTGTAAAGGTTAGGTTTTAGAGGCTAACGAGGATGAAATAATAGCATAAAATCACGATACAGACAAACACGCTGCCTTACAAAACGTTTACAAAATGATTAAGCTCGTTATTTAAATATTTTCTCACCTCTTGCAACAGGTCTTGGGCAGCGATAGCTTTCAGTACGTTTTTCTTGCTCGTTTCCTGTATTTCTCCACCCAAGAGAAGCTCATCTAACATAAAATATGCCTTCTCGAAGTTGAAAATGATGTCCAACTCGCACACCTGCATAAAAAAATCAAGATTGTGACAAAATTACCGAACTCCCGTTACCCATTTCCGCTTTATTACGCTGCCGAAATATTTATCCAGTAATTCCACGTAGCGATGAATTATTTCGAGCGTCAATAATTCGTTGTCAGATTGTTCAATGGCACAGCAAAAGTACAAACTCGCGTATCTTTAATAAAATTTCTCATTATTTGTAACTGTACCGATATTCATGCGCTTGTGGCAGGCGCGTACCTTTTATACACAATCTTTAACTCTTTCCATTCGAGAAAACTACACATTTTCGGCTTCCTTGCCAATATTGTCGTAATTAATTCACGGGTGATTTTCTTCTTCACTTTGTCCGGATACGCGTCGTACCATTTCTGCAATCTTAATTTCCCTTGACGACTAAATAACAGCATAAATTGCATCTGAAAATTAGGATTATTATTAATTTATTTATTCACCGGAAAAGGCATAAAATCGGTTGACTTTTACCATGTTATTAAGAGGATGCTTAGATTACAGAGAACAGCAATGATCACAAAGTCGCCATTTGCATGATGTCACCACAATCGGCGAGAAAACCCGAAGCGAAAACGGAACAGGAAATACTAACAAAAATTAAGAGTCGCCAATTGGTTTAGCATATCAATCACATTGCTGTTTATCATTCGGCTCTTATCTGAACTTTAATCCACACTTCGCACCACATGATTTAGTCTTCGAAGTTAGTGTAGTGAGTCAAGTCACGCAGTGACAGTCATGTGATCGCAGCCCAACATTCAACCACTTTAACGTTAGCTAGTGACCGCACGTGATTTGTCAAACATGGAGGACGAAAATTCACCCTTGCTCGTTGAGCGGAAACTTGTCCGCCCAATTAATGAAAGTACCGATGAAACAGAAGCGGAGTTGAGTGGATGTGGAGCTACGTTATGCTGCAATCCATACCGCCCGTTTCATCGATTTGTGACTGTAATATTTATGTGTTTTTTGAGTTTCGGTAAGTTTTTCTC
The DNA here is from genome assembly GCA_034701245.1 of Strigamia transsilvanica. Taxonomy (NCBI): domain Eukaryota; kingdom Metazoa; phylum Arthropoda; class Chilopoda; order Geophilomorpha; family Linotaeniidae; genus Strigamia; species Strigamia transsilvanica. The sequence continues at coordinate 7,446 of JAQIXU010001504.1, read as the reverse complement.
ATCTTGACAGTCAATAACAGCTTTTATCTCTTCAATTTTTCTTCCGTAGGTAGTTATTTTTGTTATGACAATCCTGGAGCACTTCAAACTAGTATTAAAGAAGTTATGGGTATATCAACGGCGGAGTTCATGCAGTTTTATGCTTGGTACTCTTGGCCAAACGTAGTTCTCTCCTTTTTTGGAGGATTTCTTATCGATAGAGTATTTGGTATCCGCTTAGGAGCAATCATTTTTGCGGCTTTTGTAATGGGTGGCCAGGTGAAATAATGCAAATTGTAATTTTAATTAAATTTGATTGAAATGTTTTCTTTCTTTCGCAGTTGGTTTTTGCTTCCGGTGCTTTTGCGAAGAGTTATTACCTAATGATCGCGGGACGATTCATTTTTGGGTAATTTATCTTGTCTGTTTATTGCGAAAATCTGTCGACTGTATGTAAATCTCTGTAAAATAGCATTGGAGGTGAATCCTTAGCTGTGTCCCAAAATACTTACGCGGTGAGCTGGTTTTATGGCAAGGAGTTAAACATGGTATTTGGACTTCAGCTCAGTTTTGCAAGGATTGTAAGTTTGTTTGTTTTCATCGTTATCTTGTAAATAATGTTTTTATCCGATGTATGCAGGGAAGTACGGTTAATTTCCTCGTCATGCAACCCATTTACGATGCACTTGCAACGAGTAATAAAGGCTACACTTTATTGGGACTTGCCCTAATGATCGGTAAATGAATACAATTGTATGTGGATAACAATTTGAGCAATAATTACGTTTCAGCTGCACTGACTACACTCGTATCTTTGACCTGCGCGATTATTCTTGCTTTCCTTGACAGACGAGCTGAAAGAATATTAAATAAACAAAGCACCGGCACGGGTAAATGTTGACATTTTATCCGATTTGTAGTCTTTGAGTGTAATGATTTTTATTCTTTTCATTTTTAGGAGAAGTTATACGGTTTAAGGATATTTTGTATTTTCCCATCTCATTTTGGTTAATATCCATAATTTGCGTGGCTTACTACGTTACCATTTTCCCTTTCATCGGGCTCGGGAAGTAAGTCTGCTCTACCGAAATCTTTAATCGTTAATGTTAACACGCTAATTTATTCCAGTGAATTTTTTACACACAAGTTTGGACTGACTATCGCTAATGCCAATGTCGTAACCAGTCTCGTGTACTTTTTATCAGCAGTTGCCTCACCAGTTCTTGGTTATCTAATAGACAGAATTGGTCGCAATGTAATGTGGGTCTTCTTTGCAGTGCTGTTGACAATTCTAAGCCACGGAACATTAGCATTTACATTCATCAATCCATTTGTGGCCATGGTGAACAGCGAAAAAGAAAAAAAAACAGAAATCTTAGTTTGCTCATTTTGTCGTTGTCATTTTCAGGTTTTTATGGGCATTTCTTATTCGATGTTAGCCAGTGCTCTCTGGCCAATGGTCGCCTTCATCATTCCTTCTCACCAATTGGGGACGGCGTATGGAATGTTAGTATCCGTAACATCTTGTTTTTATTTTATTTTTATATAAAAATACTTTTTTTTTTTATAGCATGCAGTCAGTTCAAAATTTAGGACTTGCAGTATTCGCAATAGTATCGGGCAACATTGTAGATAACTCGGGCTATTTAGTTCTCGAAGTGCTAAACGTAGCCTGTTTATGCGGTAAGTCTTATTTGATTGTGGTAGGATTTTAAATAATTTTTTTAAACAATTTTATTAGTCGCGTTGTTGTGCGTGGTCGTTTTATGGATCCTCGATATGGAGCGCGGAGGGAAGCTGAATTTGTCAACAGCACAAAGGAAATTAATTGCCAAAGAACTCGAGTAAGGGATCCAAAGGAAAGGTGAGCTTTGCTTTGCTTTAAAACACCTGTTAATGAGTTATTTGGTTTCCTGAAACCTTAGAACTACTGAGAGACTTGAACAAGATAGATTATTTGCGTCAGGTTCAATGGCTGACGTTACTCCTCAGGATTTATTGCATTCGAGAACTGATTTTTCCATACGGAACCGGTACCTCTCTAGATTAGGTGCAACGGTACGTTGAATTAGGGGCAAGCCTAACGTCATCGCACTTAATTTTTTTTTGCGTAATTTTGCAGCAAATAAAATCAATTTTTTTTTCTTTTTTCTTTTTAGTGTTTTTGTTTTTGAATTGGCTAATCGCATTTTTTTTCTTAATTTTCAGCTGCCATCCCATTATGATAGCACAGTTTGTGCATTAAGTCACAGAACAGGATTGAAATGATAAGATATGCCCAAGGCTCATTCACTATCGATACTTTTTTTGTTTTTTCATTTAAAGACATTTTAAACGGAATCTCCATTATATACGATTTTAATTTTTGTAGCGATCTACATTATTTTCGTTTGTTTTAATTTTGTTGTGGGAAGTTGTTTTGTATTCTCTGTAGTTTGTGTTTTGTTCCGAGTTTTGTGTCTGGTTGAGTGAAGTTGATGAAGTTTGTCGTTTAAAACTGCTGATCATTAGGAACTGTACTCAGAGTTGATATTTTATATACAAATTTTTTGCATGATTTGGAAGATCTTTAAAAAGTACATAATAGTCTTTCTCGTGATTGGCTAAACATATCAGTGCAAACTTTATACAATGTTCACAGCGATGTGATTTTAAGTCTTTGTAAGATTTATTCTTTTCTTAGGTGTATGTTTTCTGATGAAAAGCTAATTTTTTTCTTTCTTTTTTTTTGCAATTTAAGGAAAATATTTTCATGTAATTCTGTGTAAATGTTAGGAGAAAATTATAAATTCAGACTGTTCTATTTTTGTAGATATAAATAATTAAGAAAAAACCAATACATATTTCATGTTTGCTTTTAGGGATACAGGCGGAAGAAAGAAATATTTTAATGACCACGGATGTTGTGGACTTTTAATAAGACATTTTCTGTGATTAAATTTTGTTCTGGACCTGTAAACCTAAATAATTCAAAAATGATTCAATAAACCTGTAATCTTGTTGGAAAAATAAAAAGCATAAATTAAATTATTCACATTTACATATTGCATGTCTGCTGCATGGATTGCGTGGTTATGCAATTGCGTAACCACGCAATTGTGGGTTCGAATTCTACTGGATACCACTGCTATATCTTCGCAATTCATGTACAATTACAGTCCTGGGTTTGAGCCAAAACTAATGATTTACACATGGCGTTTCCTTGTTTGATCAGTTTGCTTCTATACTACACACATGTGAGTTTTTGTAGTAACACGATGAGAAGCCATTACACAAACGGAATGTGAAAACTATGGAAGGAATGAGGAAAGACAATGTCGGTCGGAGTGGTGGTTTGAGAAGAATTTGACCAAGCTTCGAAATGACGTGCTTTGGAATGTTCGAACTTTTAGATTTATTATAATCCTTCTTTTGTGTAAATTTTACCTCTTTTGTATTGAATTTTGTGAACTCCAGAGAATAAATTGTTTTGTTCATGGTAACAGCATTTTACTTGGACTCAACTTTTTATAAAGGTTAAACAGTGAGAAGATTAGACATTTTAAAAATTTTAATACAGCAATTTCAAATTTGATTCTGATAACTTTTGCACCTAATGAGTTGCTTTGCCTGTACATTTTTTTTTATGGGTTTAAGTTTGGCTTCCCTGCGTAGCAAAGAGTAAACTAAACATAAACACTAGACATAAAAAATAATTACGTAAACGAATACCGATTAAAGTGGCGAGCGAACAGTGTGGTATCGTCGGCACGAATTCGATGCGAATTAAATGAACGTCGTTGTCGCTCGCGAGTAAATCGATGAAAATTCTTTCTTCGGATACGACATTTAATTCTTCTAACGTATGGGGCTTCTCCGGGTCTTTTATCAATCGAATTAAGTCTGGGATAAATGTCGCTTTTAGTTTGTAAGTGGGATTCGGACATCTGACCGGTGCTGGGGCACCAGAAGGATGCTGAACACACCCACTTGTTGGGAAAAAGCGACTAGAACACAGTTTTGTATGGTTTTTGGCCTTTATTTGGTGTCTGGGGGAAGTGTCCCAGAAGTTTCCCTGTGTTTGGGCCACTTTGCAGTGACCCAGTCCCTGATCGAACGCCGACCACGTGGCCATTAGGCCCCGAGGGCGGCGACGATCGTCCCATAAGTTTTGCCATGCAGTGCACGGCGGTTGTTAGTATCTCAAGTCACTCCCGTATTCATTTCCATTATCTTCTGTCTCTTTCTCTTCTATGTTCGGACGTTGGTCACGTGACTCCACTTCCGGTTCCGCCTTGCGAGAGGGACCAAAGTCCTCTTCTTGTATGCAGGGCGGCGGTTCTGTGACCAGTGACTGGTCACAAGTTGTCATCATGTTTGAATCGCAATTTCCTCACCGTAAACGCAAACCGAGGCCATTGTGTTTCTGGCGAACACCTGCTGTGTGTGGGGACTTAGGAGGCCTTGCTCACTTTTGACTGAATGTGTAAGTTAAAGTGAGCAAGTGGATCGGCCCGGACGGTGGAAAAAAGGAAAACTTGCGAGTTCTCCTTCTCCCAAGACATTGTCATGTTAGCCCCACCAAAAAACTAATCATTTGCCTTCACAGTACGAATAGGACCAATTACTAGTTTGTGGCGATGCAGAGAAACCAGCCACACTTCTCGGATGTCAACAATAGAACCAACCATCGACCAAAAGATTGTTAGCTTATAATTATTTCATATATTACTTTTTCCACCATTTGTCGGCATAACTGCTGTATAATTGATATCCAATTATATCAGATATAATAAAGTGTAGTTTTTGATATGCAAGTGTGACGTCATTCATCTCGCGAACGCATCTCAGTAGGTTAATCATATGTATAAATTGGTAGAATCGACATCGTCACAGTCATCAAAATTTATTGCAACACGACTGAATCAAACCGCAACTCACAGCCCACCAGCAGCATGGATTCCAGGTAGAATTTCATTTTAATTTAATTTATTTTTATTTTTATTTATTTCGATTTATTTAGGCCCATCCAAACCACGGCCAGGCGCCGGGAGACGGAGTGCTCGCCGACGGAGTGGTGGTCGACGGCCGGGATTTCATCGTCGACGGCACCTTCGCTGTCGATGGCGGGGGTCAAAAAGTGAAGCAGCGCACACATAGACTGAGCCCTTTGAGCCCTTTCAGACTTTTTACTAAAGTTTTTTTTGCTAAGTATCATAGAAAAAACTCCACGTCAACGTTATCTTTCAATATTCGCACCAGTGAGATTCGGCAAGAATTGTCTAGAAAAAAAAATTGAATCCTTGGTTTTGCCACCCACCCACTGCCACCATACACCATACACACTCGGACAGGGACCTGCACAGGACTCCACAGGCCACCTGGAGGGCCTGGCCATAAAAACACATCTGGTGTCAAGGGTGGCGTGTCAAAACAGCGTGCCGTCAAAACAGTGCGCCGTTAAAATAGCGCGAAAAAAACAGCGCGTTGTCAAAATAACCTAACCTAATTTTATGTTAGGTGGGGTTAGTTTGGGTTAGTTTGGGTTAGTTTGGGTTAGGTGGGGTTAGTTTGGGTTAGTTTGGGTTAGTTTGGGTTAGTTTGGGTTAGTTTGGGTAGGTTATTTTGACGGCGCGCTGTTTTGACGCGCGCTTTTATGACGTGGAACCGATGTCAAGATGTGAGTACTGAAATGTTTATCCTTTATTTTATTGGGCTGTGTCTCTTCATAGCAAGACATAGAAGGGTGATAACTCTCATACTTCTTCATGTCTGTTCTTAAATAGATTATAGTCATTTAATTTAATAAAATTCGTTTTTTCCACTGCCCATACAGGCAGATAGAACAAATCAAGCAATGTCACAATAGAGCTGTGACCTGCCCACTTCTGTGGGAATTGTTGCAGCTAAACAGCTTTAGTTTGAGGACATTAAACTTTGCAAGGTTTTGCAAAGTTTTGGCCGCATTTTCATGCGTCGTTCTGCTCTAGCAACAGTTTTTGCCTGGCGAGTGGAAATCTGTTTTTTTTTGTGTATAGAATTTTTTTTTTTTTTTTTTACTGATGGAATTTTATAAGTTGCATGTTTACATAGTTGCATTTTTGGATTGGGAATAGTCACTTTTCAAGTTCTTGGCATTTTTCCTGTTTTGCATTTTGCCTTTTGCATTTTTGAATTATGTCTTTTTGGAAGTTTGAGTTGTATTAGTTACAAAATTGGGGTTGGGCTGAATTATGGGTCAAACGACTCCCGTTTGTCTTTTTCACTTATGACCACTAGTAATTGGAGCATCTGGAGGCAGACACAAAGGTTTCCTGATAGTTTAAAAATCCATAGGCTTTTCAATAACCTTGTAATAATCAGGAGCAACAGCGGAAGATACTAAAAACAACCATTTTACACATGTTTTACGACATTTACACATTTAAATTCATTACCTGACCGTAAAAACCAATGAGAAGCATTAAGTTCATTTTTGCCTCGACATCGACACAGATTACCGTCACAACTGCCAACAATGCCCTCCTGTCATCAAAATGCAACACTAGCTAAACCGCAACTCACAGCCCACCAGCAGCATGGATTCCAGGTAGAATTTGATTTGATTTTTATTTTTATTTTATTTATTTTTATTTTTATTTATTTTTATTTATTTGGGCCCATCCAAACCACGGCCGGGCACCGGGAGACGAAGACCGGTGAGATTCAGCAAGAATTGTCTAAGGAAGGGTACCTGGAAAGTTGCTGCAACTAAATTGGAAACATACATACACGCAAATCGAACCTGGCGTGCAAATCGAAGGCCAAAAGGCATAGGACACACACACACAGACAAACTTTGAGAAATATAGATTTAATTTTTTCGATTTATCAGCTTCACTTTTTAGTTTTTTTTATTATTTATTTTTATTAAATTTTATAGTGTTTTGCTTTCTTTTTCATTGGTTTCGCTGGTTTTTTATGCAGGACTCAACCAATTTCTTACTAACGCAAAGTTGAGAAGGTTTTTCCCCCTTTTTTGTAATGCATTCTTTTTGATGGAGATAGAGATTTGGAATTATTCACATTGCTAACCCTCCTAGGTTCATCTAGCACAACGTGCTTCGTCTTGTTAAGTGGTTGGATTTGTAAAGGGCAGGGAAGTCCCTGTCAGTAAAAGGGGAAATGGAAGCAAGGAGAACATATGCTCAGATAGAAACTTTTAAGGCCCTTGTGGCAGCCAGAATGTTTCTACTCATGATGTTCTAAACAATTTGGGCGAATATTGCCGACATTTAAGGTGCCAGGATTGCAACCATCATTGGAATAAATTTCTTAAGTAAAAAATTAAAAAAGGCTAAAATACAAATTATTAATTTTTTTTTCCCCAGTGCTTCAGCTTTAGTTCGGTTCCTCGCAGACCTATGGGAAGTGTAAGACACGCATGGAGACAGCCATGTTGAAACCAGAACTAACTAATGCTCTCTTTTAATACACTACGTGGCCACT
>JAQIXU010001503.1:0-16933 GCA_034701245.1 Strigamia transsilvanica | reverse complement strand
AAATTTTATTATTATTTCAAAATGTGTGGTGTGTGGTGGTGGGGGGGGGGGGGCATGGCCACTATCGGTAAATGGGCAAAGAGTGGTAGGTGGCGATAAGCCGGTAGGTTGTCGGGGAATCGTCGCTAATAGCCCGTGAAGGGTCCGGGGATCAGATATGAAAGCCCGGGGATTAACGGAGGGGCAAGAAGCTTTCGATGACATATGACGTGACTGGCAGAACGTGGTGGAGATAAATGTTATTGCGCTTCCTCTTGATGGAGAAATTCGGCACAACTCACTCCGTTTGAGGAACGGGGAATGGTAATAAAGAACTGCCGTTCGGGGTGTTGGGTCGCGTTTGCATGAAAAGCGGCCGTCCTGCATGGGAAGGAAAGTTTGGGGAGTGTTTGTTCACTTTTTGGGTAATTTTGGGGTTCCAAAGGTGTTTTTTTAAAATGTTTTTGGTAGTTCGGTATGAGTAGACCGGTTGCTTTGTAGGTTTTAATCCCACGGGATAAGACACCTCTGACACTAATGCTAACACTTCGACAAGCACAGTTTACGGCAAGTACTTTTCCCTTACGGATATACCCAGAACTCTTAACGAAGTCTTAACGAAAGTTTTATAACTCATGGAAAAGTGTTTGCTGTAACGATATTGTGAGCTTCGGCCAACTTTTGCGCTGTAACTTACAGCGTAAAAGATACCTGAAGCCCAGTGTTGACGCAACATGATTTCTCTCCAGTGCCCCGAACGTCAAAGCGAAGATATTCCGACCAACCATTGGTAAATTGGATATTCCCGATGTTCCCTTTCATACGTTACAGCGTAAAAGATGGCCAAAGCCTAATGTTGATGCAACGTGATTTCTGCCCAGTGCCCCAAACGTCAAACCGAAGAAATTCGAATAGTCCCCTTTACGCATTTACACCGTAAAAGACGGCCGCAATGTAATTTCTGCCCAGCGCCCCGAACATCGCGCACAAACGGCGGAAACATGAAATTCGCTTTCCCTTTCCGACGTTTTAATATGCACGTGCTCTCCTTACACGGGATGTTGCCACCATTTTGGCCAATTGCCTTCGTTAAGCAAACTCGGCGGCATATATCATTGTGTAAAATGGACGAATAGACACCCTCGTATATTACTTTAGCGGACAGGGGGGAAGAACGGCATTATTAAGCGGCATAGAGGGTGCTCAGGGCCCCATAGCACACAGATGCAAGGAGCAGTTTTCCATGTTCAGGATGTTGCACGCATGGGTGGCCGAGTTGTCATGACGACGGGATGCGACCAATTATATGTGTTAATCAAATGTATTCAAAGCGAGATTGGTCGACCCCGACACAATGGCGCGAGGATGATGATTTAGACGACGGCCTCGTTCTCGTGTTATGGGCCATCGTACATCTTCACCTAAAGATGGCAGTTGTCGGATGGGGTGCGCGAGCTTTGTGTGGCTCTTGCAGGAGGGGCTTTGTGATTGGCTGCAAGAGATTTCGGTTAATGTGCGGCCAGATGGGCTGCGCCGGCGATTGAATGGAGAATTGAGAGTTTTTCAATATTTTAATTTGAGACACATTGGAATGTTTAGGCATGTTGACCTTTGAGTTTTGGCTATATATCAGATGTTTATTATGGATTTCCGGTTCGGGTTTGAGAAGGAAATGTTGGCAGTTGGGAATGAAGCGGTTTGATTGACGTTTTGCTTTGGTTTTGGGGGGTTAGTTTCGTTTTAATTGCGTTTTAAGTGCGGTTTTGGGGTTTTTGGTGTTGGTGATTGGTGTTTTGGTTGCGTTTTAAGTTTGATTTTTCATGTTTTGTTGTTGTTTTAAGGGTTTAGGTATGTCTTGAATGTGTTTTAGCTGTTTTAAAGTGTTGTGTTCCATATTTTGTGTCCTTTTCGTTGATGTTTTGTAGTTTTGGTTGCGTTTTAGTTGGTTTGAGTGTGATTTTTCGTGTTTTTGTGTGTTTTGTTGTTGTTTTAAGGGTTTAGGTATGTCTTGGATGTGTTTTAGCTGTTTTAAAGTGTTATGTTTCATTTTTTGTATCTTTTTCGTTGATGTTTTGTTGTTTTGGTTGCGTTTTAGTTGGTTTAAGTGTGATTTTTCGTGTTTTTGTGTGTTTTGTTGTTGTTTTAAGGGTTTAGGTATGTCTTAAATGTGTTTTAACTGGTGTAAAGTGCCACGTTTCACTTTTCATCCGTTTTGTTTCTGTTTTAATAGCATTTTAATCAGTTTAAAGCGTGGTTTTTTCATACTTCGATCCGTTTTGTTGCTGTTTTGTTGTTTTAATCGCGTTTTAATGGGTTTAAAGTATTACTTTTAAACTTTTTAAATATTTCGTGGGTTTAATTTCGTTTTAATTACGTGTCAGCTAATTTAAAGAGTAATTTTACACGTTTTAAAACATTTTGCTGCATTTTTGTTGCTTTTTAATTGGTGCAAAGTGTAGTTTTAAATTAAAAAAACAAACAAAAAAAAAAAAAAAAAAAAACACATTTTGTTGGTGTTTTGTGTTTTTAATTGGGTAAAACGAGCTTGTTAAACTTGCTGAGCTAGAAAAAATAAAAAAAAAATAAAAAAAATTTAATGGGACTTGTTGGGGATGTTTATAAATACTTTTCGAGGCATTAAACGTCAAAACATGTAATTACCCAGCAGTTAAAAACCAAAATAAATAAAAACTTGTCACAATGTACCCTTCCAATCGAGTTTCAGTCGTTAAAACACTTGATTTTTTAAAATAACAAGCGAAAAGTTAAAATTTCCAATCCTTTTTAATCGACGGCAATTGGTGCGCCGTCATGCCGCGCCAGGTGGGCCAGCCGCGGCATCGAGATTTGAAGCTCCGTCGAAAATGCAGCGAAGCATCCCAATAGCTTCTAATTAGACGTGGGTAGAAATGAACGTGTGGAATGCCAAAGCAAAGTTAATTTAGCGGTGTGCAGGGCTATATCTTTAAATACAATCGTTTTGGGTGAGAAAAGGAGAAAAAAATGGTGGATGGCCAGGTCTCCCGAGGCAGTTTGATTGGTTTGGTGCGGTGCTAATGGGTAGCAGTTGTCACCCAGCAGCCACCCATCGTGGGAACGGAGAATTCTCTTGGCAGGCATTTATGGCCGCTTCATAAAGACTCGTCCCGAAAGACGCCCTCCCTTCCCGACCCTTGGTGGAGTCTTCTCCCGCTGTGTGAGGAACAAGCGCTTCCCACTAATTGAACAACACACGAATTCCAGTTAGTAGACCTAATTTCGGGTGGCAAGGGTGAAAAATTCTTGTTGATTTTAAGGGTACTTTGTGGGTTTTGGGGAAGGTTATGTAATGGAAGTTTGGCGGTTTTTTGTGGGTTTTGAATTTTTTTGGGGGTTTGGTGGGTTTTTGGTGGATTTTGTTGGGTTTTGTTGGAATTTTGTGGGATTTTATTGGAATTTTGTGGGATTTTATTGAAATTTTGAAGGATTTTGTTGAAATTTTGATGAATTTTATAGAAATGTTGAATTTTAAGAATTATTGTTGAATTTTATGGAAATTTTGTTCAAGTTTGTGGAGACTTTGTAGTATTTTCTTGAATTCTTATTGAATTTTCTTGTACTTTTATTGAATTTTCTTGTACTTTTATTGAATTTTTTTGAATTTTAATTGTATTATCTTAAATTTTTATTGAATTTTCTTGAATACTCTTGAATTTTTGAATGTTCGTTAATAAAAGTTTCTTGAATTTTTGAATTTCCTTGAATTTTAAATTTTGTCGGATTTTTCTTGAATTTTCTTGAATTTTCTTGAATTTCTAAATTTTCTTGAATTTCTGAATTTTCTTGAATTTCTGAATTTTCTTGAATTTCTGAATATTCTTGAATTTCTGAATTTTCTTGAATTTCTAAATTTTCTTGAATTTCTGAATTATCTTAAATTTCTGAATTTTCTTGAAATTTTCTTGAATTTTTCTTGAATTTTCTTGAAATTTTCTTAAATTTTTCTTGAATTTTTCTTGAATTTTCTGAATTTTTGTTTGATTTTCTTGACTTTTTATTGAATCTTCTTGATTTTTTCTTGAATTTCCATAAATTTTATCTTCAACTTTCTTAATTTTCCCAAATTCCTGTTTAATTTCATCTCAAATCGTTCTTCAATATTCCCAAACTTTTCTTCACTTTACTTCCCACAACAAACCCTACCAAACCTAACCACCTTTCACTAAACCCCACCCCAACCAACCAAACCTAACCAAATAAACCAAAACCTAATTTCCTTAAATCTCCTCAAATCTCCTTCAATTTTAATCTTTTTCCTCCAACATCATTGACTTATCTCCATTCTTACTCAATTTCAATCGCAATGCAAGCGCAATGCAATCTGTGCGCGAAAACGCAAACAAACAACCGCAATGCAAACACCATGTGATTTTTACGATATAATTAAAAATAAATGTGATTAATGAACCAAACGTCAAATATTTGAAGAAAAATATTTTATTGATCGAGTGATGAGTAAATGGGAGCAAAAATAAAAACGGGCCTTTAATCAGCCAAATAATCCCTGGTTTCCTAATCTGGTTGCTCCTTATCGCTGCTGTTCGTTCACCCCGAGAGCGATTTATTATGCCACCCATGTCGACGTGTCCGTTAATTAATTACGTCATCCTGGGGTATGTGTTAATTCACCTGTCCACGCCATCTAGCGTTGATAATTGACATCAAAGTATCTGCAACTATTTCGGTCATTGGACTGTGGCGTAAATGCAATTTTAGATAGGATGTTGTCATTTTAGACTGGAAATTTTGATTTTAGACAAAAAATAGTTTTTAGGTAGAGAATTTTATTTTATGTCAAAAACAAATGGATTTTTAGGCTGTAAATTTTAATACAGACGAGAAATTTCGGTTTTGTTCAGAAAAAATGCATTTGAGGAGTGGAATTTGTAATTTTAGACATGAAAAATGTCTTTTAGGGTTGGGAATAGCGATTATAGGCAAGGTATTTTAATTTCAGACATACTATACTGCATTTTTTAGGACCTAAAATGCAATGTTTAGACCAAAAAGCAAAATTGTAAGCCAAATATGCAATATTTAGACCAAAAATGCATTTTTTCAATACTAAAATAACTATTTTTAAACAAAAAATGCAATATTTTAAGCCAAACATGCAATTTTTAGACCATTAATGCCTTTTTTCAAGGCTAAAATAGCAATTTTTAGACCAAAAATACAATTTTTAGACCTAAAATAGCAATTTTTTAAGCCAAATATGTAATTTTTAGACCAAAAATGCAATATTTTAAGCCAAATATGCAATTTTAGACCAAAAATGCAATCTGTAGACCAAAACAGCAATATTTTAAGCAAAAAAAGCAATATTTTAAACCAAATATGCAATTTTTAGACCAAATATGCAATTTTTAAACCAAAAATGCAATATTTTAAGCCAAAAACACAATTGTTTGACCAAAACAGCAATACTTTAAGCCAAATATGCAATTTTTAATGCAAATATACAATTTTTTAAAGCCAAAAATTCCATTCCCATCCCACAAAAAATCCTCCACAGCAAAACATTTCTTTATTCCATCGAAAACGTTTCGTTATTTTCCTCCATTTCATTCGCACTCCTCTCTCTCTCTCCTCTCACGACAGTTCATCATTCGCTGCGTCTAAGCAGATGTTAGTGTTCCGCTGGGAATAAAGTTCAACGCAGTAGGGGTGTGGATAGTCATTACGCTGCGCACTACCAAATAAGCCCGGCACTTACAAGACGCGTTCGGATCAATTAGCGCCACCTCGACCTCATTAAACGTGTCCACAACTCCCGCGAAAAAACAACAAAACGCGCGCAAATCGCTCAATTTTTCCACATTTTCCGTCGAAAAAACCGCTCGATTTTCCGCTCCGACGCCGATCTTTCTCGCCTTTCATCCGCCAAACACGTGGGCGATTTTTAATTGAATTGGCGACGTGGTTGCGCATGCGCCGCCGTGCCGCTCCTCTCCGCTCTTTGTTTGATGATGGCGCATGCAGGGAAGACGCATCGGGCCGTAGGTTGTAGGTAATGGAGAGGAAACGAGCGGAGAGTGGAACATTTCTTGTTGTTCATTAAGGCGCGAAAGTGAATTTAGATTTCTTTTCAACGCGTCGTAAACAATGGCGACTGCATCTTGCAAAATTCATTACCCTGTGAAATTGGATGGCATATTTCATTGACCCTCTTGGTGTTGGCGCTGTGCCTCGTGATTTTATTGATTCCGTAAATTGCGCGCGCTGAGCAGCTCCGAGACAACAATGGGGGTGAGACGGGGTAGACGGGGTAGGCGGTGGCAGCGTGAAAACAGCCCCGAACTGCCGGCACCGTGTGCAATTAAACGGACCGAGGGTGTAGCAAGGCAGTTCGGAATGCGCGGAATGTAATTTTGCGCGAATTGAGTCTACATTGATTCTGAGCAGTCACTGAACATCCAATAACATGTGAAAGATAATAATGGCTCGCTTTGCACTCGAATACGCATGATTTTCACTTTGATCCCAAAGATCGATGTGCAATAACACGAAAACGAAAACGAAAACGAGTGCTCGTTTTACGGACACCAGCACCCCGAAAATCGGGCCCGAAATGGATGAAAAATAGCGACTGTACATCTTGATAAGTACCGAAAATCCTAGCTACGGCTCTGCTAAAGGGCCCGGCAATGGGGGCCCCGGGAGAAATAAATTTTTCCAGGGCCCCGGCCTGGTTTTCAGACATAAAACAAAACATTTTTTCAATATAGTCGGGCTCTGGAATCCTTTCACACCTCCGGGCCCCAATGCTTTGTCCCGGCTTCACCCGCTTCGGATCTCCGGGCCCCAGTAATTTGCCCTGGCTTCACCTCGGGCCCCGGTAAAATAAAATTTCTCTGGGCCTTGGCCTGGTTTTCAGACACAAAACAAAACATTTTTTCAACATAACCGGGCCCTGGGACTCCTTCAGACCCCCGGGCCCCGGTAATTTGTCCCGGCTTCACCCTGGGTCTGGGCCCCGGTAAAATAAAATTTCCCTGGGCCTGGTTTTCAGACACAAAACAAAACATTTTTTTAACATACTCGGACCCTGGGACCCCTTCACACCTCCGGGCCCCAGTAATTTGTCCCGGCTTCACCCCGGGCCCCAGTAATTTGTCCCGGCTTCACCCCGGGCCCCAGTAATTTGTCCCGGCTTCACCCCGGGCCCCTGTAAAATACAATTTGCCTGGGCCTCTACCCGGTTTTCATACACAAAACAAAACATTTTTTCAACATAGTCAGGCCCTGGGACCCCTCCAGACCTCCGGGCCCCGGTAATTTATCCCGGCTTGCATGCAACTTGCACACGGGCCCATTGACTTAGAGTGCAAACTTCAGTTTTAATGATTAAATTGGGGAAAATCAATTTTCATTTGCCCCCCGTGATCTAAACAAAATGGAATTTCATCGTTATGCTAATCCGCGGATGCGTCACGGCGATCGCAAGTAACCGCAGAAGCTTGGCCGATGACGTAGCGGGTGATCGGCAAGGGCCAAGAGAATCTCGCGTGTTTTAATTAAGCAGTAGAGCCCGTGCACCCGGATGAGTCCCCCCGAGTCTCTCGTGGCTGAGCACGCGCCCACATCGGCCGACTGCGATTTAATTACGCGCACTTCGACGGAAAACATGATTAGGACTCTTATTTGAATTCTTGCGCATTGCACTGCATTCCGCTTAGCCAAACACCGGTCCCGACCTACGGCTGCATGTGGGCAAACTTACGTTACGTCTGGGGATTGCAAAATTTCGTATTTGGTCTCGTGTGTAGTTTTTGTTGGTTTTTCCAATAAGCAGAACAGTTTAAAGAGACTATGAATTTCAAACTGTATTTTAGGCATAAAATGCCATTTTGAAAGCTCAACATATATAGCATAGATTTTTTTTTGGGAATAAAATGCTACTTTTTTAGGCATAAATTTTATTTGTCAGGCATGACACACCTTTTTTAGACACAATGTTTATATTTTAGGCACACAAGATTATTTTGAAAATATCATTTATAGGCATGAATTGAATTTTTTAGTGGCAAAATTTATTTTTTTCGGCACAAATTCCATATTTTATGCACAAAATTCATATTTTAGGCACAAGATTTTTTAAATATGTCATCTATGGGCACAAATTGCATTTCTTTAGCCACAAATTGCATTTCTTTAGGCACAAATTGCATTTCTTTAGGCACAAATTGCATTTTTTTAGGCAGAAAATTAATTTTTTTTAGGCACAAATTGCATTTTTTAGGCAGTAAATTAATATTTTTAGGCACAAATTGCATTTTTAGGCAGAAGATTCATTTCTTTAGGCTCAAATTGCATTTAATCAGACAACTTGAGAAAAAAAATCTACTTTTAGTTGCAAACTGCACATTAAATGTTGACGAATCTCCAAACCTACAAATCACTGCACCACAAATCAAACAACCGAAAGCACCACCCAGAAAATCCCCAACAGTCACAACACTGAAAATCCCCAAAACCGAAAAACAATAGTAGAAAACGAAAGAATTGCTTAAAAAGAAGCGGCCGCCTCTATCCTAAAAAAATGCCTCAGAGTCAAACAGAGCGGACAGAAAACTCCCAAACCCCCGGACAGCATGCGCCCATAAGCACCAATGCCCATTGTACACCCCAGTCGTGACAAGCCACCAATAGCTGAGGGGTGACCACAAAGCGGTCGCTAGATGCTAAATGGCCAGATTTATTGCTCCCATTGTCAACAAGACATCCTAATTTTGATTTATTCATATTTCAATTACATTCGTTTGCAGGGCTCGGAATACTAGAAAAGTGCTGCCAAAAATGGATAAATGTGTCTTGTAATCAACT
Source organism: Strigamia transsilvanica (assembly GCA_034701245.1). Taxonomy (NCBI): domain Eukaryota; kingdom Metazoa; phylum Arthropoda; class Chilopoda; order Geophilomorpha; family Linotaeniidae; genus Strigamia; species Strigamia transsilvanica. Next base: position 8,089 of record JAQIXU010001503.1, on the reverse strand, counting down.
AGCAGCGCCATCTATGGGCTCGTATGGGAAGAAATAATTGGCGTTGAGTTACAACTGGTGGCGCCATCTATGTAGGCAGACTCTAACTATTGGAATAAGTATTTTCTTTGTTCTTCAATTTGGAATAACTAATTAAATAAATAACCAATGACTATAAATTTCACCTGGCGTAACGTTTATCATCACGCAAACAAAGTCAATAGCCAATTCAAGAAAGTGGTTGTCCCTAAGCAGCCTTATTACGCGTCTGCGAGTTAAGTATTTCAAACAGTCGTTTCATTCAGTTTTTTTTGCTATATTGTTCCAGCCAACTTTTATTCCAAATTCATTTGATGTCTTGACAAACCCAAAATTGAGTTTTTGGTTGATGATGAGAATGAGATGAATGTAAATGCTCCAATAGAAGCATCCTCCTAACAATAATTTGCATCGCGGGTATTTTCATGGATCCACTTCAAATATTTATCAACGCGGGTATACACACCAGGGGTATGAGGCCGAGCACACCCATAACCCCAAGACACAATCCCAATCAAATGCCATCTGTTCTGATGCTCCCAAACCATAGGTCCTCCAGAATCACCCTATTAAACACAATAAAAAAATCATTACTATTCACTGAATATCCACACCGACATATGTAAATGGAGGTAGAATGACTAACAAGTGCCAGAAATAACAACTAAAATGAGTTCACGTTGCAGTCACCAGAGGTTGAAAACTAACCAAAAGAGGACACTGGTACCTGGCAAGCCTAGGACAATTAAACCCGGAACTAGTGTATTCAGTCCTCAGTCCGATGAAGAAAGAATCTATAGACATCAGAGAAGTTTTACCTGACTCGGACATACACATGCCTGCCTTCAGCCATTTTCTGATAATCAAGATGGCTGCTTATTTATTTCATCTCCTGGCCAACCTCCACCAGGGGAAAAGATAGGAGCTCTGTTGCTTTGTAGTTGTTCATATCCACACTAGGATATAGGGCTTTTCTGTGGTGTCAATACACCACAAAGTGCAATGGGAGAAGCTGTTAAAATTGTCAATCTACCCAACCATTTACAATTATCGTCAACACTAAACTCTATTTGCCCAGACAATCCCGGCCGTCTACAGGCTAGAGCGCCCTCTGAGGCAAACAAGACACGTGTAACTTGTGATTGTGACACGTTACATGTTGTACAAGTACTTTGCCCTGGTACCACGGTGCCCTTGTATCACGGCACCTTGAGGCAGGCTGCCTTAATGCTACAGCCTTTAGACGGTACTGCAGACTTATTTTCATTGCCTGACAGCTTTGCTAGGTGAGAATAAGGGGATTCTCCAGGTGAATTGAGTTTATCAACATGTTCTGTACTTGGCATGAATCTCTTCCTCCTTGGGGTAGTCCTGCACACAACATATTCTCGGACACCAGTTGATTGCCATATGCACGGCGGCACTTATCCAAGGGTAGGATAGGAAGACTCACTTTCTGCAGGGTACCGGTTACCTTTCCACCTTGTTTAACAGCACCCCAACCAGTAATAACGGCTTCTTGTCCGGGGTATTGAAAACCAGGTCTTGTAAAGCAGGGTGGTGTCATTCGATAATCAAACTTGATTTTTTTGTTCAGTCGAAGCAATGCAATGTCATTGTTATTGGTAAGAGTGTCGTATCTGGGATGACGAATAATATCGGCCACACCAACTTTCATACTTTCTGCTTCGGCATTGGTCGATGTATCGTGTTCTCCCAATACAACTAAAAGAGAGGAGGCTGATCGACTGAAAATAATTTGGAGTTTTGTTAAAAAAGATTTTCTCCTGTGCATTTGTTAGTCCTTGAAATTTAGAGCAACCATAGGGTGACATTGGATTGGCAAACATAAGACGACACTTGGACTGTAGATACATAGGTTCAGGGCTGTCTACATACTAGATCACACTCTGAGGCAAACAATACACAAGTAACTTGTGACATATTACATGTCCTTACTCCGCCCTGGTACTACGGCATCGTGGGGCAGGCTGCCTCAATGCTACAGCCTGTAGTCAGTACTGCGTAGACCAGTGTTTCTTAACGTGGGACCCATGCCCCACAAGAAGGCAATTTGATTGTGAAGGAGGCAATTCGAAGTTAAGTGTATGGCGATTTCACTATTAGACGCTAGGGGCAGCCACCCGTATATGTTACATAGAATTTTAGAAAGGCTTAGGTGGGGCATGGCACAAAAAAGGTTGAGTAACGTAGACGGTACTGGTTCAAAGGATTCTAAAATCGCTTGGGTCCCGCAGATGCTAAAACTGCCATGAATGCTATAAATTTCATTGAATAACAAATCTTCTTTTGCCTACCCTCGAGTACAATGTGCCGCAGTGATTACATAGCGATTGTTTATCAATGTAGCACCACAGAATAAGTAACCGGTTTGAGTACTGATCCCAGCCTGAAAATTGAAGTTTTCTATTGATAAATTAGACAGAAAAGTTGTGTGTTTACAAATGTACCTGCCATGGATATTCATGTATTTCAGTTGTGATTCCACCCACAACCCTGTTACCAAGATTAGCTTGACCACAATCTGAATACAAACCAATGATAATATCTTGTATTTAATCTGTTCGACAGATACTAACGGCATTCGGTTGCTTCGAGTATTTCTGGATTTGGTTTTGGTTTTGGTATATCTATGGAAGTGGTAAGACCTTACAATGTCCAGAGTTCACAGAGTGCAGATAAATGATCTCACCTTGAGTTATTGATTGATAGAAACATATAAATCCAGGAAAGGAACCGGAATCATCGGAACGGAAGACCAAACCCAATTTCCTCTTCGTCGCAAGAAGACCTGGTCCGGTTCTACCGCAGAATCTAACCACAAACTATTCTCAAAAAACAGTGAAACCACCTATGAAATTTAACTACAGACATCAATTACTTTTGATTGTTTTGGAAACGGGCATTGTCAAACACTTTCACCGCTAAGAAATCGTTATCACATGAACCTCTTACGGCATCTTCGAGATGGAACCCTTTGCGGCAATCCAGGACCAAAACGTTGCCTTCAATGGCATTCTAGTAACAATTTAGCCATTACAAAATGTGCAATTGGCATATACACCCATACCTCGCTTTACGGCCTAGATACATTCTGAAAAAGTGGGCTGTAAAGCGAAATGCCGTATAACGAATCATTTAGCGATGCGGCCATGACAATAGGCCTACGCAGGAAATTTTTCCAACTTTTAGCCGTATAGCGAAAATTGTAGGCTGTAAATCCCTCAAGCCGTTATAGCGAAATGCCGTATAAAGAGCGGCCGTATAGCGAAGTATAGGTGTACACCGTATTTCAACAATTAAAAGCCACTGTTGGTATCGATCAAGAAGATGAGTGCTGCGGGAACGTACACAAGGAATCTCCCAACTTTTTGGTTTTATATCGAAAAATTGTCGGGCGTACTTGTAAATCGAAACTTAGCCATAATTACACAAGGCCATTATAGCGAAAAGCCGTATAAAGAGGGGCCGTATAGAGAGGTATTAGTGTATAACTTTTTCGGCATGATCGATAATTTTTGTTCACTCGCAGTATTAATTGTGAAAATTTGGCATCATTGGACCGATAATTTGTGAGTGGTTCTTAAAAGCTGAAATACAATCAAAATTTATTTAAACCTCACTTTAACAACCCATCCCTGAACGTGTTTATTAGGGTATCCTTTGGGATAATTAGGAGATGTGAAGCTCTGAATTTGGGACTGTGCAAACAACTCTTCCACATTCATTGCACTAGCAAGAGCTCCAATTCGAAACCAAAAACCTGATTTCAGAACTCCGCTCGATTCAAACACAACTTCCACCTGCCGACCTAGGATTAAGGATGAAGAAGCCGGTTTTTGGCAATATCTAAAAGAAGCACATCAGTTTGAATCATCCATAAAATGAGGCCATTAAATGCACCTTTCTCCAGGACTCCCAACCGTGCTGATATACAGATAACTTGCAGGACAATCTAGATTCATTTCCTCAACCTGGAGTCTCACATGGAAATCTTCAGGTGCCTGTGACAAGATAAAAAAAAGTATTTTTATTTAGACCTAATATGAAGTATTAAGCGAAGCAAGCGGCAGCCTGCGAAAATACTTTCTTGAGGACCCCCCAATCTTGCATTTATACCAAGAACTTGGGAAAAACCACATAAAACCCAGTTAGATGCAGGTCTGGGGGATCCCAATTTGGCAGTGGCGTAGTAAGAAGTCAATGGGCCCGAGTGCAAGTTGAGTTAATGGGCCTTTAAGCAAAGCCACAGCTAGGATTTTCTGTACACAGCTATTTTCATCCTCCATGGACCCCCTAGACTTGTGGGCCCATGTCAACAGCACATGCTGCATCCCCGATAGCTATGCCACTACAATTTGGACCATTTTAGAGGGGCCCTCTTAGAATGCCAAACCCGCTAATTTTACCTTACTTTTGCTATGGCCTGGACATAGCCACAGGTCTTAAATCTAACATAGCCACATTATTACCAACAATAGCTCATGCATAAAGGCTTAAAACTAGGGTTAACATGGGAACAAGAACTAGAAAGAAAATACATATGTAATAAGCATAACTAATTGAGTACACAGACAACTGCTCTAAAAAAAGGTATATCTTAAAGCGACAAAGGTATATCTTAAAGCGACAAAGGTATATCATAAAGCGACAAAGGTATATCTTAAAGTGACAAAGGTATATCTTAAAGCGACAAAGGTATATCTTAAAGTGACAAAGGTATATCTTAAAGCGACAAAGATGAAAAACTTCCGGGATTGCCAGCAGATCAGCTGGGCCATTGAAAGAAGAAAGAAACCGGACCATATTCGCGGGGCCCAGAGGACTGAAGGAAGCCTGGGGCCCAGAAGACTGAAGGAAGCCTGGGGCCCAGAGGATTGAAGGAAGCCTGTGGCTCAGAAAACTGAAGGAAGCCTGGGGCCCAGAAAACTGAAGGAAGCCTGGGGCCCGACTATGTTGAAGAAATGTTTTATTTTCTGTGTCTGAAAACCAGGCAGGGGCTCTGGACAATTTTGCTTTACTGGGGCCCAGGTCCGCTCTGGGTGGCCCTGCAGGTCAGCCATCCAATGCTACTTAACTTTTGTGTTCTAATGGGAACAGGTGATCAGCATGGATCGCTGTGAACACCTCACATTGACCAAAATGAAAAGTCACTCACATGTAAATGCCAGATGCAACGGCTTCCAGGCTGGTAATCGAGAGGAGGTTCCACCAACTGAGGCGAATCCGCTGACAATGTCATGTGAAAATTGCATTCTAGGTCAAAGGAAATGAAAAGTTTTACAATTTTGGAAAAGAAAAAACGAAATTTAGAGTAGAAAATTTAAAAAAAGATTGAAATTTCTGGTTGAGGAATAGAAGTGGGTCGAGGGTTGGAATGCATTCCGCAGAAGACCTACTTAGAGAAACAGCGACCCAAATGGACCCAAAACAGTCCTAAAAAAAAGCCAAGTTGATTGAAAAAGGGAAATTACAAACCTGGCTGGGATTGAGGGTGAGATGATGATGAAAAACCAAACAAATCAGATATCAGATGTGGGATATTGCCTGCATGGTGCACTTGAGCAAGACTGGATGTCTGATGTGGACAAATCAAAGATTAGAGTTTATCAATTGAATTAATGTTCATTTTCACCTGAAAATAGTCCAGTGCCAGGAGCAGGACAATGGTGAGTTTGTTTAGTTTCATTTCGGATGGAAAATGCTTTATCTTCAATCTCTTGCTCACGTGGTCTCATTACGCCTAGAGCGGTTTTTCGTTCTATTAACCTCGAGTTCAGAGGAAGGAACTTTTACTTTTAGTTCACTACACCTGGAATTTATGTTTTATTTACTATGTGTTAGTTGTGAATGTGTGTGTGAGATATAGCCTTCCTCTTAAACTCTATTCACTCAAAGAATCCCCTAAGTGTCATTGGTCAGTGGGCACATCAATATGGTTAATAAATATAATGCAATTATATTACAATATATGTATTATAACATATTTAAAAAGAATTACATTTCACAATGTACTAGATTTTTGCATGCAAATGATAATACAGTTTGTAAAACATATCATCAAATGCATTCCACAATATTATTATTTGTGAAATATGAATGCATTGCCAAAAGACATTAGTGAATAAAATATATTACAGTCATGTAAAAAAAATTAGCAACACCTTGTTTTCAAAATCAATCTCTTAGCAGTTTATTAAATAGGTCTGAATACTGAATAATTCTATTAATTATGTCAGTTTGTCTACTTGTAGGATGTAAAATCTGCATACATTTATTTAATCTTGCTGTAACGGTGAAACAAGAAACTTTTCTCCTACTCATCAGAAACCAGTCAGTCTACATTAGGTGCGTTCAAAACACAAAAGGAAAGTAAGGAAAGTGACTTTCTTTCCTTTCTGAAGCCGGAAGTGACGCATTTACGTCACAAATTAAAGAAAGTCAGCCTTAGAAACTGACTTAGAAACAAAACACAAAAGGAAAGTACCGTAAGGAAAGTGACTTTCTTTCTTTCTGAAGCCGGAAGTGACGCATTTATGTCACAAATTAAAGAAAGTCAGCCTTAGAAAGTGACTTAGAAAGTAGATCGAGATCTACTTTCTTCACTTTCTTCACTTTGTTTAGCCACTTTCATATGACGTGCATGCGCATAGAACACTTTTAAAGGAAGAAAAGAAAAAGTCAAATGATGCGTTCAATTCAAAAGTCACTTTTTTGAAAGGAAGGAAAGGAAAAGTCACTTTTCCTTTCGGGTTTTGAATGCACCTAATGATAGTTAAGACCAATAGAAAATTCATATTTTTATTGCTCAACTTAGTACATCTAGCTTTGATTTCTACGACTAAATATACATGAAATTATATACTGGTAATTGTCAACTGAATCTCTATAATTTTGTATTGTTTGATGGATTAAGTGTATAAACTCGGCTTTATTTAATTTAAAAATTACTGATCACACCCCAACAACTTATTGCCTATCATTTGTCTATACAACCATGAAAAGGTTTTCTGTAATTTTCTTTCTTTGTGCTCCTCTAAATCTCGAAGTAAACGCATTTCAAACACGCTTGTTTTATTATCAAAAATATATTTGTATCTGCAAAACCGAAACAACACACGATTACAAAAATGACCAAATAACGTTTGGCCTTTACTCACTGCCAGTTATTATGTTCGTCTGTGTAAGGAAAACCGTCCCGACCCATGATAATGTATACTTTGTTTACTTTCATTTCTGGACATGCACATGCTGAACGGCCAGTGAAAGTTATAATCTCATCTATTATTTCGTCTTTTTTCTGCAAGCCTAACGATGGAATATTGTTCATGCTGAAGAGATTAAATTATGATGGGAAATTTACCTTCTTTTAGAATCTCGGTCACGAGAAAATCGTAATATGTGAACCCATCCTCGTGGCGTTTCATAATCAAAGTTCCATTCAATGCTAAGAAATTTTTTTTTAAAATGAGGTTGTTTGGTTACACTTTATCTTTTAGTAAAATTTGTTTACCAAAGTTGTGGTTATTGCAAACACGGCGCAAAAGTGAAGCGCGTTGCTCTATCATGTTAGATTCATCTTTTATATCATTAAATGGAAAACAAGGCGGACATGGTGCTGAAAACAAAAGTTAATTTGTCGCATTATGGAAATACCAATAATGGATTTGAATATTACGATAGCAATTCTGGTAAGTTTGGGTAGGAAAGTTAGTGGGTGCATCTTTCAGCTTAAAATGACATAGGTCTACTGAGTTTTCGAGTGAATTCTTGGTTTTTGAATTCTATATTCTTCAAAAATTGTCACTGATATTTGAAATTAAGACATGGAGATTAAAGTCACCTTCAGCACAGCGACATTCCCTTCCTTTACAAATTGGAGACAACATAGAGCTTCCACCATCTGGGGCGTAAAACCTTTCACAAGATTTATCTATTTTCGAGGAAAATGACACTATAGTATAGTAAATTCCAAAAAGTTTGAAAGTTGCAAACCTGGTTCGTAGTAGTCATAAACTTTGACTGTTGTTGGTTGAACTTTACCCACTGA